>WJSH01008715.1:86915-107950 GCA_009757365.2 Lepidium campestre | reverse complement strand
GAAGCCTCCGTTGGGCGCTCTGTAGCAGCAGATTCTGCTCCTAAAGGAATACAGGCGTCACTGGAATCATTATGAATTTCTTCAGCACGTAAGCTTACATTATCATCCAATGTGGAAACTTCCTCTCCCATGTCAGTAGCTTTCTTATCCTCTTTCAAAGATACATTCCCGGTTTCGGTTTTAAGGTCTTGTATATTTCCTGACCAAGATGATACACCACTGAAATCAATAAAGTTGGTAATATCAGAACTTGGATCAAAAAGAGCATGATCCAACGGTTCAACTTCACCTGTAGCAGCATCTTCAGTAGCACTATTTGCGTGTGCTGAATCAGCAGATTTGATTGTTCGAGTAAGGTCGATTGCCATATCAACACTATCTTTCCTTTCATCAATTTCCATTTCCTTTACTACATTGGAATCATTCTTGTTAGCACCAGGTGATTCATTGCGGGAATTATTCAAAGTGCCACCTACTTTAACATCCTTTTCCACCTGTTCCTCTGTCGCATAATCGATTTCCATGTCTTCTCCATTGTCTTCTTTTTTATTTACTTTTGTTATTTCTTCTTCATGACGTGTTTCAGCAGCAGAGCTAAGTTCCGAAACAGTACCCGGATTTACTTCATTCATTTCCCCTTCACTTAATTGGATAGACTCCTCTGGAACTATTACAGATTCTGAATTCTTAGCATCTGTTGTCTCAGATCCCGGATTTATTTGTTCATTAAGAACCAAAATTTCTTCCTTCGCCTGCTTGCTATCAACATCCATTTTGTTATCATCCTCTTCACCTTTCTTTGCTACTTCCTTTTTTTGATCAGCATCTAATGTCTCGCATCCCGAATCACCCTGTTCATTGTAAGAATGAGTCACATTCTCTTCCTTCTCATGTTCGCTTTTCTTTGTTGATACCTTCTCTTGGTCAGCTCTATTTCCTGCAACAGGAAGCATCTCACCATCGACTAAAATTTGCTGGGACTTCTCAGATTGAACACTTTGTTCAGGATCACAAGCACCGCGTTTATCTTCAACTTCAACTTTTTCCTTTTCATCAGTCACCGCATTCCCACTAGAGAGTACACTTTCATGACCTTCACCATCATTTATTTCAACCTCAGCTAGTTTAACTGTCTTACTAGCTCTCTGTACATCATTACAAAGATCAGAGCTCTCTTTCTCATCAACCGGCTTAACCTCATCAGTCCCAGCATCTCCGCCACAGTCGATATCATTTCTCTCAGTTTCAGGCTCTGTAAAAGCATCAGTCTTTTCAACATCATCAAAGCTAACTGTCTTCTCGATATCCTCCTTAAACTCCTCACCACAAACAGAACCAACCATATCCTCAACCTTAGCTTTCACTTGTTTCTCATCAGAAACAAAATTATCTGTAGTGCCATCTTCATTAACTGAACCTCCATCATTTTGGACATCAATCCCACTAACATCGAAAACACCTGAATCAGATGCCTCTACCGTTGTTGCATCTTCACTACTTAGGGTTTCAGTTTTAGAAGATAAACCTACCCCCTTTTCAGCTTCCTCCATGGGCTCTCTGAAGTCACCAACAAACTCACTTTCCTCTCTCGGTTCCTCCATTAGAATGATCCTGGTTTTACAGCTAAAAATTACTCAACATATCAAATGGATCTTAAACAAAGGAAGCCGAATCTTGGAACAGAAATCGGGACAATCAGAGTGAAATCAAGAACGAGAAGACCGAGATCGACGGAATTACCTCTTCAAATCTTGCGAAATTTGGAGAAGCGAAACAAAGGGAAGGACTTTGAGATAAAATCAGCCAGTGTAGTGAAGAAGAAAATGCGAATTCAGAAAGAGAGAGAGAACGAAAAAGGAAAACCTACAATCCAATTTCTTTTCTTTTTTTTTCGAGATAAAACCCTGACTTTTCTCAAATGTTGTTTTAAACCCTATAATTTATCTTTTTCACTTTTAAGATCAAACTTTTCAAAGGTTACTAAAATAACCTATTTCAGATTTCCGTATTTGTGCACTTTGAGTTAAAAGGTGCTACAAGAACCCTGTTCACTACAATAGTTTAATACAAATGCTGACCATAATTACAAGTAATTAACAATATGGATATATATTGTTAATTTTTTTTTTTTTTTTTAATCAGTTAAATCGACAAATCTGATCCATACTTTAAAGTTCAATCTCTAAAATAATATAGTTATTTATTTATGTCGATGTATGGTTAACTATGTGTGAATATAATATAGCGAGACAAAAATTGTGTATGGTTTTGTTGTGTTCTCTGGATATCTATAACTTCGAGTTTGGTTTAAAAGGTAGATGGTTTAGTTATTTCCTTATGTATGTGTTTTAATAGTCTCCTAATTATGGAAATAAACTCTCACATCTCCTAAAAATTGTAATCAATATTTCATAAATAAATAATTAGTGGGTTCAAAATTGGTAGATATGGATAGCTATAACTAGACTAACCCAAAAATATTTAATTTTTGTCAATAATATCACATAGAACTATGCAATTATATGGAGTCCAATTTTGATGGAAAAGACTACATCAATATATATATTTTCGGATCTATTCATAATAAAGTAAGTTTAATTTGGACAAAAAAAATGGCTTAGCTTAAATGAATTAATTATTAAATTGAACGAAATAAATTGTAAAAATACAAGTCTCTAGTAAAATAAATAGTTTTGATGTGAGATGGAGAAAATGAATAGTTTTGATCAACAGCTTTATCAATTTATGGCCTTCTGTATCCTGATCTCTCCGGCTCCAAGTGTAGTACCTAGTCAACAGTCAAAAAGCAAATCTTTAAACAGATTTTCCGACACACGAAGATTACAACATCTTGCATGTAAGGGACCTTTTTGGTGTTATTTAAAACATATAAGTACCAAGATCCAACTAAATTATTACAGAGACACGTGCTACAACGAGGGATCACGTGCCAAAGCAGGGCCTAGCTAGTTGATGGTGGATCCATGTGAATACACATCATGGGCACATGAGGCATGACTGACATATCAACTTAATAACGTGACCAACTTGTCTATACATGTGTGCCTATGTCTCCTCAGATATACAGAGTAAAAGAAAATTGTATCCGTAGAGAAATTTTGACCGGACTAACAAAATCAAGAAAATTTCGATGGAACATAATGTTCTCTCAAGTAATACTTACATACAAAAGCTAGATATTCAAATTTTTAGACTTTATCACACGGAATTATGCAATTCTCTGGATTTAGACAAAAGTACCTGAAATGGGAGGAGTGGAGAAAGAAATAGGTTTGGAAAAGGAAGGTGGTGGAAAGCCAATGGCTTGAGATTGATGATAAGGATGATAAAGAGTGTAGAAAGGAACCATTGGACTCGCCCCAACCATAACTCGTCCTCCACTATACATCTGGTGGTTGTAGTATTGCGGTTGCGGCTGCGTTTGCGGTTGTGCATAATGTGATCCGTTCATATAAGTTCCTCCAACGTATCCAACTTTCTATTCATTTAATTCCATATTATCTCTCATAAGTGGAAGATCATAGTTAAAGCATTTTTTGTTGGCTTGAATAAGAAACTATAAGACTTACTTGATTGAAGGTCATGTTTGGGGCAACGAAGGAAGAAGGGTACCTTTATAAGAATATCAAGAGTACTAAACTAATCAAATACTTTATAAATCTATGTACATTTTGATTGACCATTGATAAGAGAACTTACCCATAGAAAGGAACAACTTGATGATGGCGTTGGTGTTGAAGTTGATGTTGCTGGTTTGTGTATCCGGATGGGTAATACCATTGAGCTTGATTCCCTACATGTGGTGGTGTCATTCTGTTCCCATTTTTTGGTCCTTCACATCTCAAAACATCATTCATGATAATATTAAGATTGGTTCTCTTTGAAATATATAATGGTTTCTCAAAACATCATTTAGTGAAACTCTTAGCATTAGATCATATACAAATCACACCCATATTTATGCCATAACAATTTCCGCATAGAAAAATTGTTATATGACATTTTTCCAAACAATAACACGTTGGACTTAGACCTGAGCATTTTACAAGAAATACGAAATCGAATCCGAACTAAGAGGAACCGAACCCGACAGAATATTCAAACATGTTTTAGATCATGAGAGTTTGAGTACCCGATTTACCAACTTGGACTACATGGTTTTCTAGAGCCGAACTCCAATGAGAAGCTGGTGTATATTTAACCACTTATGGAGATTAGAAAGATTATTAGATCAACCTTGTTGTGGTGAGGCCACGGTGGGGGATTTACGAGGGCGACCACCGAGGGAGGCGAGATTGCAGTTGGCGCGACGACCATTGATGATCGGAGTTGAGTCTTCACAAGCTTTCTTTGCAGATTCTGCATCTTTGAAAGTGACCTACAAAACATTATATTTAAAAAATGAGAAACGAAAGAAAGAAAGTTGAGATAAAGAAGAAAAGAGAGAGAGAAGAGGAACAGACAAAGCCATAGCCTTTGGAGCGGCGAGTGAGTTTGTCGGAGATGATAACAGCCTCTAAGATATCACCGTACTTGATGAAATGATCATACATTGCTTCTTTATGAGTATCCCAAGCCAATCCTCCTATGAACACTTTCGTTAGTTTTGTGTCTCCGAGACATCCGTTCACGTTGTTGCTCGTCGTCATTGGATCGTGTGTATGAGAAAGACAATAGAGAGACCAAGAGAGAGAGATAGAAATAGACAGAGACAGAGGGAGACTGAAATGAATTCTTTATATATATGTAAAGGGAATAATAATAAATAAATTGTGTAAAATAAAGAGTGACAGATTGGTGGACAGGTAAGTCTTAACGTGATCACTACATCTTCTATGTCTCTACACACTCTTCTGCCTCTCTCTTGATACGATCTGGTGTTATTTTCATAAACCAGATTTAAGTTATTGTTCAAGTTGATAAGTTTATAATTGGAATTATCGAATTTGTTTAGATGACTTCAGTCAAACTATTTCGGAACGTTATAAATAGATGATGTGCCTCGGTAACTCAGATTTTGACTTACAAATCCTCCGAGTTTCCACTAGCATTGAATATATACTCGCATTCATTTCATTTAGAAAAGAAAAATTGCAGACATAACTGATTTAGTCACGATTTTGGGCTGGGCCTAATAGCAATCACCAAAAAAAGATAAGAGTCCAATGCTTCAGCTAGAAAAGGAGAATGTATACACATGGGCTGGGAGGTCTCTAATTTGATGCATTGTTACTCAGTATTAATATTTTATACAAAAACAACTAAAAAGAAAAAATGTTATATAGTAGGGATTATATGAGCAAATTTGTTTTTTAGTCAATAATAATTAGATCGACAAAACCTGATCTATGACTCAAACCAATCTCTAAAATTTCCTATTAACTATTAAGTGTAGTGGGGTGGAGTCGAATGTCATGTTTGAGCTATTAGCAAATTTGAGAGTATGTTAAATATAGAAGAATAGATTAAAAACAAAGAATGCAGCTTTTGAAGTTGACTTGACCCAAAAAGTAAAAGAAATGTAGCGACAGTTTAAAGGCCGGCCTTAAAGGGAATCATATCCTCCACTTCCATTAAGAATAGCTTTTCAATGACCAAAAGATAACATCAATAAGTGTTGCAGACCAAAATTATTTAGATAAAAGAATAAGATAAGCTTGATGTCAAAAAGATTTCACAAAGTTTTATTCCTTTCAAAAGGTTCGTCTTTCAGATATTTATTTATGTAAGATTAAATATGTATATTATAAAAATAAAAAAGAGTAAATTAGTTGTCGAGACAATACCCACTCAAAAACTATTAAGATTAATTGATTTTGTTTCTTTCATTTTCTAGCTTTAACCAACTTTTCACTCTCTTTTCTTTTGATTGCCTTTAGTTTGTGTCGTGACTCTTGATTAATGTATCCAAGTTGGATGATGCAGGCGTCATGATAACAATCATTGTCCTTTGACATGATATAGAACCTGTTAAATAATTTTTACTTCATAATATCATGTACAGAGAAAATAAAAACTAAAAAGACATAAGTCAACCATGAAATAATGGAAATATAGAACCCAACCGAGGATAATTATTGTTGGACACAATTTGACTAACTGAGAGATTTGGTCGCTCCAGCTCGTTGAGTCCTTCGATTTCGTCTTTTCAAGACTTTGTCTCGTTGCATGTCATTTTCCGACATTCACAAATCCAAACACTTCCAAACTCTCCCCCCGACACTTGTGTTTTCGAGTCAATTTGACCATTTTTATACATAGAATGATTAAAAACTAAACACTTATTAATTACGAAGACATATATTTAGAGATTGAAAACTCAATGAGGTTTATGACAAATGCTATTATTTCTTAGAGAAATACACCAAAATACTCGTAAGAGCTTATACAATTTAAAAGAAAATAATATTATTGTAGTACAATCAAATTTAAATTTGCATAGAACTTTCAAATTTTTGAATAATTTCGATAAGTGGACTACCATAATCACTCCTAATTATTGTTTGCATAAACTTTTGTTATTGGCTTACCTGTCGTTTTTTTTCCACAATCGCTTTTACTTTATTTAATTAATCATTTTTACAAAAAAATCGAAAGAAAAAAAGTCAAAATAGTCGCAAGTCTCAAAAAAGTCAATAAATTATCTCTCTCTCACACTCATCATGAACGCATTGATCCACACAACACACTCATTTCCCTCTTCGATTCTTCAAACGTCTCCCTTAAGTTTCTCTTTTTCTTGTTTGCATTTTCTTTATTCCACTGTTTCTACTCATTCTGAAAATGGTGATGAAATGGAAGAAAATGAAGCTATCTCTGAGTTTGAATCTCTGCAGTTACCTACCAAGAACCCTCGAGGAGGAACCAAATTCGGTTTTGAATTCCGCTGAGAGATTATCGGATGCTGCTTTGCTCTCTCCTCTTAACTGGCCCATGACTCCAACACCTTCTTCTCAACGTGGAAGGTTGTCTAGAAATAGCAGTAAATCGTCAAAGGTTTGTAATATCATGACCCAGATTCTCAAACCTCTTTAATTGTAAGAAAGCTTTGCTACTTTTTGTTGCTGACAAGAATGACTTGACATTCTGTGGTTCTACTGATTTCTGCTTCATGTTTTCAATTGTTCAAATCTAAGTAGTTTCCATGTTGGGTCTGAAATTCTGGTTTTTGATGTGTCTATTTCTCGTCTTCTCTGTTTTTGCTTGTGTGTTGTAGACTTTTGATTTTCTTTATATGTTCTGTTCTTTTGTACTGGATAAGTCGTGTCCTCCTTTTGGTAAATACTATAAGAAAGCTCAGATCTTTCAGCCCTATTGTGTGTAACTTTTTTGTAATAAAGAAGAAGATTCTGTCTATATTGAAGTTCAAAATTTGTTTCAGTGAAGCTTCGTCTTTTTGTTGGGTTAGTTTAGGCTTAATATCTCTTAGTCTGATGTGAGAAGTCCATGAATTTCTGTCTTTATCTGATGAGCATGTTGACTCACAATCCTGCATCTTTCTTTTTGTCCTACTCTATAATCAGCAGACTTGCTCTATATGCTTGAATATGATGAAGGAAGGTTGTGGACATGCAATTTTCACAGCAGAGTGCTCGCACGCGTTTCATTTTCACTGCATCGCTACGAATGTGAAGAACGGCAACCAAATTTGTCCTGTCTGCCGAGCAAAATGGAAAGAAATCCCTATACAGAAGCCGAGTTTGGAACTCCCTCATTATCCCTTTGACCGGTCCAATAATGATGCAGCCATTAGACTTGTCCGTTGCTTACCTCCTTCTCATCGCGCTGTAAACCAAGGGCATCCAGAGCCAGCTATTTTCGATGATGATGAACTGTTAGAAGAGCATATTGTTTTTGCTGGTGAAACTGATACTTTGGAGAAGGACAACCGGTGTGCTGTGCAAGTGATGGACATGAAAATGTATCCAGAGGTCTCAGCTGTACCACAATCCAAGTCCTGTGAGCGTTTTGATGTATTAGTGCATCTCGAAGCGTTTACTGGTAATCAGATTTCTAAGTATCAACGAGCCCCAATTGATTTAGTTACAGTGCTAGACATCAGTGGTAGTATGGGAGGAACTAAGCTAGCACTTCTGAAACGAGCAATGGGTTTTGTGATTCAAAACCTTGGGTCCAATGATAGGCTCTCAGTGATTGCTTTCTCTTCAACAGCTCGTCGTCTCTTCCCTTTAACCCGAATGTCTGATGCTGGAAGACAGCAAGCCCTTCAAGCTGTTAACTCATTGGTTGCAAATGGTGGGACCAATATCGTTGACGGTCTTAGAAAAGGTGCTAAGGTTATGGGAGACAGAAGACAGAGAAATTCTGTTGCAAGCATTATCCTTTTGTCTGACGGGCGAGATACCTATACCGTAAACCATCCTGATCCAAGTTACAGGGTGATGCTTCCTCAGATTCCTGTTCATTCTTTTGGTTTTGGATCAGATCATGACGCTTCAGTGATGCACTCAGTCTCTGAATTCTCTGGTGGAACCTTCTCTTTCATTGAAAGTGAGTCTGTGATCCAGGATGCTCTTGCTCAATGCATTGGTGGACTTTTAAGCGTTGCAGTGCAGGAGCTACGAGTAGACATTGAAGGCATGTGCCCAAATGTTCGACTTTGCTCGATTAAAGCTGGGAGTTACTCCAGCCTTGTAACTGGTGATGGCCACTCAGGATTGGTTGATTTTGGTGATCTTTATGCCGATGAGCAGAGGGATTTCTTGGTTTCTATCAACATCCCTGTCGAGGAAGGGGCACATACACCATTGCTAAAGCTGAGATGTGCCTACATAGATCCTTTGACAAAGGAACGTAGGACGCTTGAAAGTCATGTGCTTCAGATTCGAAGACCAGAATATGTTGGTGAAGAAGAAGTTGTTCCCATCGAAGTGGTCAGGCAGAGAAACAGATTCCTAGCTGCAGAGGCAATAGCCCAAGCAAGAACTCTAGCAGAGCATGGGGATTTAGAGTTAGCCGTTACTGTGATACAGAAATTTAGATTGGTTCTGGCTGACACGGTTGCAGCAAAATCCCGTGATAAGTTTTGTGTTGCTTTGGACTCGGAGCTGAAGGAAATGCAAGATAGAATGAGGAGTAGTCACCTGTACGAGGCATCAGGAAGAGCTTATATTCTCTCTGGACTTAGCTCACACTCATGGCAAAGAGCAACAGCGAGGGGCAATTCAAGGGACGGATCGAGATTTGTCCAGGCTTATCAGACTCCATCAATGGCTGAGATGCTTCGCCAGTCACATGCCATGTTTCTGGGTAGTCCATCACATCACAGACTCGTTGAGCCCTTGCTCTCTTTTGTTTCACAACCAAAGCCAAGGTAAAACACAAATTTTGACATTAATCCAATACTTATGTACGAGTAGCTAAGTGCAACCTCAGACGTTGGGAGGGTTCTCTTGTTTTGTCTGTAAAGAAACAAGAGAAAGAAGGCAAAACAATTGCAGGGATGTAACATCTTATAATGATGAATCAAAGGGGTTTAGATATTGAACAAGTGGCTATTTACTCCACGCAAAAGTGTTAATGTAATAAAACTTCATTGCCTATATATATACTCGAACCTCACAAGTTGCCCATACATATAACAACTACACAGCAACATTAACACACCACATAAAAGGAGACGGAAGAGAAGACACTACTCTGCAGCTAATGTTCTTGGCAAAAAGAAGAAAAGGAGAATTTTCTAGCAAAATAAATCTCCCGAGGGAAATGTCCAAATGGAAGAATCTCTCTTCATGAATCATGATCTACCTTTCTTCATCCTTGCATCCCTCTGGTTTCGGAAGTGGCTGAGAAGTTGCTGTGCCTGCAAAGAACAATAACATTCAGATATGTCGATAGATATTTGGCTACATCCACCAAGAGATTGAGCTTGGTGTGTTTTCGTTTAACCTCAGAAAATGAATATTAGTCTTTTACCTTCTCTTTTGCTCTTTGTGTACCGGACTGAGACAAGGCAACAAGTGGAGGTATGGCGCCTTCTTGCAAGACCAAAGTGCAAAACTTGGGACTATTCAGACACAACTGAAGCAGCACAGAAGCTGCATTCTCTTTCCCTCTCTGAGATCCTGAGTCAACGGTCTCAACGAGCAACGGAATTCCACCTTCCCTCACAATTGCTTGACGCCCTTCTCCAACTGCAGAAAGATTTGCAAGAAGAGCTACTGCTTTATCAACCATCTCCAAATCTGGGTTTAACAGCTCAACAAGATACTTAACCGCCTTAGCTTGCACGATACGAGCCTTGTTCTCATGAGTTATCGATAGATTGAACAAAGCAGAGGCCGCGTCTTTCTTTCCTCTAAATGTTCCCTTACCAAGAAGGTTCACCAGAGCCTGTATAGCTACGTTAGATTGGCCTATCCGTTCCCTGTTCACTTGCAGAACAGACAGACTGAACAATGTAGCTGCTGAATTCTCTTTGGCACTGTCATTTCCTGTGTTCAAAACATGAACAAGCGGTTCTATTGCCCCGGCTTCCGCGATCATGGCTTTGTTTAGTTCACAAATCGAAAGATTCAGAAGAGCTGTGACTGCGTGTTCTTGGGTTATCTTTTCTTCTGAATATAAAAGGGAGAGCAGTGGAGTGATAACACCACAACGCCCGATGAGAACACGATTTTCAGTGCTTTTGATAGTGAGACGACGTATTTCAGCTGCAGCAGCAGTCTTCGCTATGTTAGATCCGCTTTTAAGATCTTCTACCAATATTACAGTATGTGAAGTCGTCACTGTTCCTGAATCATCTAAATCCTGTACAGAACACTCATAAGTCTTTGCGGCTCTATACTCATGATTCTCGTTGCTTGAACACTCTGAGTTTTTCTTGGGGGACATCTCAGTGTAGCTTTGTTGGTTCCCTGGAATACTTTCTGTTTCATGTGTCACCGAAGGAACATACTCAACAGACGAAACAACACTGCAAATTGATTCACTTCTACTGTGAGTATAAGACTGCCCCGAGGACAAAAGTTCGAAAATATCAAGATCCTTACTTTGAGATTCCCCGCATAAACTGGGAGATAGATTGATCTTTAGTTTCTCAAACCCATTTCCATTTTCAAGAGACGATCTTGAAGTAAAACTGCTGCTTCGTAAAGAAAAACGAAAACTTTCAGTGCGATTGAAGTCTTGAGAACCCATGTTATTAGCCATGGATGAAGCATTGCCACGATCATACTGATGACCAGAGTTAGCAGCAAGGTTGATATTGTTTGCCTCCAACCAACTAGCAATCATACCCTTAACCGTGTAATTGGGAATGAGTTCTTGATGAGTGAGCACCTGCCGCGTCTTGGGACAAACATCTAACCCGTTACTAAGCCATTTCTTAATGGATGTTCTGTCAAATGTTTGCCCTGAAGCTACTATTACAGGATCCAGCATGAGTTCCGTTGACAAAGGACATCGGAAATACGGTGGTATCGAGATACCTTTAGCCACTTCAAGAAACTCAGTTTTAAGCATGTGTTCACGAATGCATGAGACGAGTTCTATCAACTGTTCGATTTGTTCCATTTTTTCATTCGACTTGCTGGCCTGGGATCTTATCCTCTCCTTCTCAACAGCAATGCTTTCCTTTAAGAGATCCTGGTTTGATATCAATCCAAGCATTTGAATTATGCTTTCAAGATGATGGTTATCCAAAGGGACTGTATCGTCTTTCTGACTCCGTAAAGCATCCTCCATGTGTTCAATCAATGTCCTCTCTTGCTTAAAATTCTCAATCTCCCGCACGCAACGCTGAAACATTCCAAGAGGTTATACAAGTGGCTGCAGTTAAACACAAAGCCTACAAACATGAACCAATTCTAGTTTACCTCAACACTTTGTATGCGTGAAGTAACCGGACTTGACTGTGGACTTGGCTGTGATAACTGAAGAAGTATGCGAGTAATCTCCAGCGAACAAGTGTGGACCTTTCCCAACAAAACTTCGCACTGAAACACCTGCACCACAATATCATGATACATAAAGCTGAAAGATGCTCAAAAAAACTAAATGAGAGCTTATTCCATCAACTTACACCAAACAGCTTGCTAAACTTTGGGGACCAATCCTCTAAGAACTCCCGAGCCTGGTTAACAACAGAATCAAGGTCTTCACACCCTTTATCAAAGCCGCCATCAGAAGGTATATTGCAATCAACAACTTCATCGAGCAACGGTTTCAAAAGCTTCAACAAGCGAACCACATTTTCAATACATGTTTGGATGGGATTATATCTTACGGTCTGGCACGCAACCAGATGAAGATACCGAGATATGCTGTTCAGAAGACATCGAACAGGCAAGGGATCCATTCAACTTTCAAGCTGGAGAATAAAAAAACAAAACACACATATATCATAATGACTTAACACAAAGACCTCATGACTTTGAAAAAGAATGTTGGCTCCATGATAGTGTATCAGTTGGGTTATGAAAATAAGGAAAAAAGCGGTATCTTTAGCACATTTTTTCTGTAGGAACAACATATTTTAAGCATTGACTTTTGATCAATTAGTCTGAGAAGACAGACATGACTAGATTCAGTCACTGGAAACTGAAACAGAAACTTACACACATTTTCAACAGATGTTTCTGCTTTCTATTTTCCTTTTTGCCTTATTTTATATTAAGTCTACTAAAGTTGGGGAAAAACTACAGAATCACTTATTCCTCTGAATCTGATAAAATATCAAATCGATACCCTAGAAGAATCTCAAGATAATTCAACGAAATGAAACCCATCACAGAAAAACAACATGAGTTAAGACCCAGAACAAATGGAAACTAAAAACCCTAACTTTATAAAGCTAATAATGTCGAATTCGAAACAAAAAAGAAGTAGTTTCATTTGTGTAAAGACAGTAACATAAGAAATAAATGTGTAAATTAGTGGAGATACCAAAGAAGAACGGATTCAAGCTTTCAAGGGAAGAAGGCGATCATCAGAGCTTCAAAGGGAACTAAGTACGAGTTTCCCAAATTATCTAAAGATCGGTTCTTTGCTTACACAAAGAGAGGAGAGAGACAGTGAAGCAAGAAGGAAGGCAAAAGAAGAAATTAAAAAAAAAAGGAAAAAGTAAATGTTAAGTAATGGCGAGGGTCCCAAGTTTGGGTTTTGCAGGTAACTAAATCTACTGTTGAGATAGTGTGGAGTTGGTAAATCTTGAAGCTGTCTTTTTGTTTTGCTTTAGTTAGTTTTTTTTATGTTTCTGATTAAGGATTTATATTAATGTAATAACACTAAATCATTACGCCTGACCAAAAAAAAAACACTAAGTCATTACTATTACAACAAAATTTACATTTTTTTTGTCTTGACAAAACAATAGTTGTTTAAACCCTTTTACAAAAAAAAAACAAAAACAATAGTTGTTAAGGTTAAAATTACAAGATTTATGATTATAAGTAAAGTTAAAGGAGAAGAAGAAGATTCATGGTCCTTGGAAATTAGAAGGTACAATGATTACTCTTTTTATGGGTTCTAGTTTTGGCAACGGTAATATATGGGTTCTTTCTACATCAATATTTCAGATTTGTCTTGTCTTTTTATTTCTGGTCAACATAGATTACTATTTGCCCTCCCCTTTTCCTACACCAAACAGAAAAGTCAAAGAATTATTGGGCCGTGTGAAACAAGCTGATGGGCTAGGCCCGTCAATGTTTTGATGAATTGGGCCCGTTATTGTTTGGTTCAAGGTAAGGTAGATTTTGTTTGATCTCCTTCATAGATTTTTGGTCGTTGGTCACTATTTTTTCTTTTTCAATCCATGGCCAAATATATTTTTAATAGGATGGGGTCAATTTTTTTTTTTTAAAGTGATTTTCAGTTGAAAGAATGGAGTCAAATTCCAGATGTCTAAATTATTAACTGAGACATTTAACCATAAGACTGAAAAGAGCTCAGTTTGGTCATTGGTTTTGTTTATATCGTTTTTGCTATTTCTTTTGCCAGCTTATGGTTTTTGCTTAAATAGTAGAATTAAATACAAAAAAAACTAATTATAGAATTTGAACCAGAAGACAGAAGCGCCAATCATTTTGACTTGTCACAAATAGCAAGCAATTTTTAACCAACAAAAATAAAAGTTTAAAACCCAAAACGAACTGCAACGGCAATAAATAATTTTTTTGAGAAAAGAACAGAACAAACAGTTTGTTTGTTTTTCTCTCTTGGTTGAGGGAAAAACAACACAAAAAAAGAAAAAGAAAAAACTCTTTTGTTATTGCAACTGATCTTCTATACTTGATTCTCTGTTTCGCTTCGGCGGAATCAGAGAATCGCTCGAAGATACATATATTCGAGACAATCAGTCTTGTCAATATCGAAATAAAATTTGGTAAGAAGCATTTCAAGTGGTAAAGCATTTATTGATGAATTTTGTGTTGAAAATTTGAATCCTTTGATGAAAATTCTAACAAAAAAAAGTGATATTTGTAGAGAAATGGGAGTGTCTCAAAACGAGGGAAGAATGGAGGGTTGGCTTTATACCATTCGGCATAACCGGTTTGGTCTCCAATTTTCCCGTAAACGATATTTTGTTCTTCACGAAAATACCTTAAAAAGCTTTAAATCTGTACCATCAGATACTAATGAGGTTTGTCTTTACATATCTTTTCCACATTTTGTTCATGTGTAAATTTTGATATACAAATAAAAGATATCATTTTGATGAAGCAAAACCGCAACAAATTATGTTCTTATAAACTTGTAGGAACCTGACAGAAGTGCATCTCTAGATTGCTGTATTCGTGTTACCGACAATGGAAGAGAGAGTTTCCATAGAAAGGTATCAAATTTTTAGACACTAATTAATAAGACTACAATAACTTTCTTTATTTTTTTTGTCAACAATTGGATGATCATACCCAAACTCGGGTGGATTTGAACTCCTGAACCATTAGCTGGATCATTTAACCACAAGATGCCACACTAAAACATTTACCACAGATGCCTATGCCCGGGGCATTTAACTTTCTCTATATAGGAGAAATGAAGTTATTATGGACGGCTTATGTTGTAGTCTTATCAAAAGTTTTTGTTACTATTTTTTCTCACATGTGAAATATTTCAGATCCTTTTCATATTCACGCTTTACAACACTTCGAACCATTTGGATCAACTAAAGGTTCGTAATGACATGTTTTGTCTTTCACAACTTCGCTTTATATGTTTGTCTTAATTATTAGTTAGGTCTTCTTCTTTTGTTGACTTCTAACAGTTGGGAGCAAGTAGTTCTGAAGAAGCTGCCAAATGGATCCGATCAATACAAGATGCTTCACAAAAGGTTTTACAAGTTCTTACATTTTCTATAACACTTGAAAGATTTTAGACTCTTATACATTAGATTTCATGTTTTAGGGAATTCCGTCGGACTGCGAATTTGTATCTCATGCTGAGAAGGGACTTGTGAAGCTTGATGTATCAAAGAGGTCACGCCGCAAAAACTCTGTGGACTGGACAAATTACTCATCCGTAAACTACTCGTCCAAAAATTACTCATCAGTGAATGTCGAAACAGTGGCGTCTGATGTCATTTCACCTTCTCCATGGAAAATCTTCGGATGCCAAAACGGTAAGAAACAAAAAACAGTTTTCTTGTGAGTCAAGAAACCTCTAACCTTACCGAGCTTTTGTGTTTTCAGGTTTACGCCTCTTCAAAGAAGCTAAAGACTGGGATTCCCGCGGAAGGGTAGTTATTAATTTGTTCATTTATTGAATATTTGTGATATATGATTGGTTTCTTAATCTAATTTCTTTTGCTGAAACTTCTTTCAGCATTGGGATGATCACCCTGCAATAATGGCGGTTGGGGTCATTGATGGTACCTCAGAGGATATTTTCAACAATTTAATGTCTCTCGGTCCCTTACGATCAGAGTAAGTTGTGTAACTTTACTCTGAAATGTCAGATTTGTACAATACCAAAGGTATAAAAAAACCAACCACTGTGGTTTAGTAATTGAGATCGAGGTCAAAGATCAACTGTGTTTACATGCTTATAGAAAACTAATCAAAGACTGAAACTTTGGTGGGTTTCTTGTAGATGGGACTTCTGTTTCTACAAAGGCTGTGTAGTGGAGCATCTTGATGGACACACAGATGTAATCAATATCCAGTTATACAGTGATTGGTTGCCATGGGGAATGAATCGAAGAGACTTATTGCTGCGACGTTACTGGAGAAGGGAAGAAGATGGAACATATGGTAACTTCAATTCTTTATCATACTATTGAGTTTTTGGTACTTCTGAACTGCCAAGTTCTTAACCTTATCAACCTTGACTATTGCAGTGATACTTTGTCACTCTGTCTACCACAAGAAGTGCCCTCCAAAAAGAGGATACGTTCGAGCTTGTGTCAAAAGTAAAGTTTCTTGCTTCACACTCTCATTTGGTGTCTTGTTAGAATCCCATATATAAAGGACATACCAAACCGAGTCCGACCCAAAAATCTTGTTTCTTTTCTTATGAGTTTTGCATTTGGAATGTAGGTGGTGGTTACGTGGTGACTCCGGTGAACAAAGGGAAACAATCACTAGTAAAGCATATGGTAGCTATTGATTGGAGATGCTGGAACTTATACATGAGGCCATCTTCTTCAAGATCCATAACCATCCGTGTGGTTGAGAGAGTTGCGGCGTTACGTGAAATGTTCAGAGCAAAACAAGGACATGGCTTCCCTGAGTTAATGTCAGGAGAGTTCATGGAAACCAAATCCTGCTTAGCCAGGATCAACACTAGGCCCCTTAAAACAGAAACCAAGGAGGTTGATCAAGGGACTATGAAGGCTGATGAAATGGAGAAACCTTCTTCAGCACGCGCCAGTTTGATGGACCTGAATGATGCTTCTGATGAATTTTTTGATGTTCCTGAGCCTTATGAGTTTGATAACCTTATTGATAACTCTTCCTTCTCACAAGGACACTCTCAAGTAATTCTTCAGCAGCTCTCTCACTTCTTCGTTTTGCTTGTTAATCAAACTAACTTGAAAGTTGTGTGAGTGTTTCAGAATAAAAAGATGCCATCACCAGCTGGTATTGTCAAGAAACTTCAAGATCTAGCTAGTAATAAGAAAGGCTATACAGATTTACAAGAAGTGGGTATGGATGAAAATAGCACATTGTTCTATGGAGCTACTCTTCAGAAAGACCCAAGCCTCACCCTACCTTGTTCTTGGTCTACCGCGGATCCATCAACATTCTTGATTCGCGGAAAGAATTATCTAAAAGATCAACAAAAGGTAGTCCAGTTTCTTGTTACAAAAAATGTGTTTTGTGTTCTTCTTGAATCTTTGATTCAGATGTATAACATATGATAATGCTGTTGTTACAACACAAACAATAGGTTAAGGCAAACGCCACATTGATGCAAATGATTGGAGCAGACTGGTTAAGTTCAGATAAGCGAGAAGATGATCTTGGTGGACGATTAGGTGGTCTAGTTCAGGAATATGCAGCCAAAGGAGGCCCTGAGTTTTTCTTCATTGTTAACATACAGGTGACTTTGAGAGCTTTTATTCTGATTTTCATAATATCTCAGAGAAATACTAACTAATAGAAACTGTGTGAATCAGGTCCCTGGTTCAGCTATGTACAGTCTAGCATTGTACTATATGCTGAAAACTCCATTAGAAGAGCATCCTTTGTTAGAGAGTTTTGTGAATGGTGACGATGCTTATCGCAACTCGCGCTTTAAACTCATCCCTCATATCTCTAAAGGTTCATGGATTGTCAAACAAAGTGTTGGCAAGAAGGCTTGCTTGGTTGGTCAAGCACTTGAAGTTCGTTACACTCGCGGCAAGAACTACTTGGAGGTAAATCAAAATTGTATCTTGATACAAAAGATATGAATCTAAATCATAATGTTATTGAGCTTTGTTCTTTTGTTTTTTCTCAGCTTGACATTGATGTTGGGTCTTCAACTGTTGCAAGAGGTGTAACCAATCTTGTTCTTGGGTATCTAAACAATTTGGTTATAGAAATGGCATTTTTGATACAGGTAAGGCAAACTAAAATCAATGTTTTAACTTTATTGGTAACTTTATGGATCAAGTAACAATCATTCTCAATGTTTTTAACATGAATCAGGCAAATACAGCAGAGGAACTACCAGAACTGCTTCTAGGAACATGTCGGCTCAATTATCTTGATGTTTCAAAATCTGTAAAAGAAAGATGAAACATCCTTAAGAGCAAACAATATTGCAGGAGCTAAGGGATATTTTCGATTTTACTTTGCTAAAAGCTGTGTTTTTTTACTGTGTCTCTTGTTATGTGTCAACTCGTTTGTACACTCAAAGTAAGATTTAGAAAGGATCAGTAGTTTGGTTCTCTGCATACTCTGACCAAACCTTGAATAAAATAAACCTGCTGATAATATTTTGCAAAAAGAAAACAGAGGGATGAGTTACTTGCGCAACACTCAACAAAAGTTTGTCATCTGTTTTTTCCTTAAACCCTAATATTAAAAGGTCCAATGTATAGTGACCGTTGGACTTATTTATAGTTGATCTTTTACTAATTAAATACATTTCTTTCAACCACTGAAGAAAACTAAAATATTATGTTTTTTTAATAAAAATTTTGGAATTTGCCAAGACTATTTTAGTGTTGGTAGATGTATGCCTTAGTTATTGTCTTTAATAACATCACGAATTTGATTTCAGATAATCGCATGATCTCTACGTAATATTGTTTAAGATTTTAGGGTAGGTTTAAACTATATGGATCGGATCTTATCGATTTATGGGAATACATAAAATATAAGTGAGAAGTGAGTGTGATTAATGAAATAAGAAGCGGTGGGGTTAAATAGCGTTGCGTGCCTCCGAAAGCAAAGGAGGTCTCTTTCAGTGGGTTACAGGTTTCTCCGGTTCATCTGTCGGCACCGACACATCTCTTACTATTCCTCTGTTTTGTTTTTCTTATTTTTTGTACCCTATTTTTCTTTGCTTTTTTGTTTCCTTTTCATGTCAAAAAATTATTGGTTTTTCTATATTTTTTATATAAATAAGATTTTTTGACTATATATGTAACATTTTCATAAAAATTACCTTTTTGAGCTTCTATAATATATAAATATCTGATCTTTTTGATAGTCTATATATAGCTAGTAATCAAAATGGTTTCAAAAGTTAAGAAAAAGATCAAAGATTACATAGGTGATATCACAAGATAATTAAGAAAGAGATGAAAAATAAAAGAAATTCTTGATTGAAAACAAAAAATTCATATAAGGTGAGAAAATAGACTATTTATGGGGTGTAAAGATTATATTCAGTAATGAACAATCTGTCGCAAAAGATATCTCTAAAAATAATTTATGTTTTTATAGAATAAAAAAAGTTACACTATTTTATAGTTTACTATACATCATATTCATTGGAAAACATAATATATTTCTGAAGAAATTAACCATCTACAACAAACATATATCATGTAGTACAAAAATAGCTGAAGAGAAATAAATAATAGTAAAATAAGGTAAAATTGAAGATTTAAAAAAAAAAGTGAATTAGCTTCATAATTGGAAAACTAATGAAGTAAGTATTTATGCATTAAGAGTAATTAAATATTTAATTATGGCCCATCACATTAAAAGATTAAACTAACCTCACAAATGGAAAGAGAGAGGGACAAGGGGACAATGCGTTTAATGCGTTGTCTCTCCCTTTTAATGTGTTGTCCCCGCAATAATTATATATTAACACATATATTAATAGAGTAACACATAAATTAACCGTTAACTTATATATCATCTCATAAGACATATATGATAAGCTTCCTCTTACAGATCTGAGTTCGATTTGAAAATCTCTTCGACTACGGTTAAACTAGATTGTAATATATTTATTACATGTTAATGCATTTTTTTATCTAAAAACATATATTTAATTGTCGCATATGCTACATGTCAACACATATATTATCTGATAAAACGTATTTGATTACACATAGGTTATACGTTAACATATATATTATATGACTAACACATATATTATCTGCTAACACATTTATTATATGATAACATATATATTATGTGATAAAAACAAAATCAAAAATCTTCAAATTTCATAACTCAATTTGAACTAGATAATTATCGGATAAAGAAATAGTTAAAGGTTAAAGACTATAATGCATATAATAATCTTGGTTGTAGGGCTCTCCACGCAACAAATTCAAGGCGGGATGAACAAAAATGAGAAAGGTAAAACACATATATGATTAGCTTATGTGTTATGCGTTAACACATATGTTACCCGTTAACACATATATTACCCGCTAACATATATATTATTTTGAATGAAGGGTAAAATTGTCAATTTCGTCTTCATCTTCTTCAATAGAGCTTGTATCAACTTGCAACCCTACATATGACAGTTGTTTCAGATTTCGCTTTTCAACTTTTTTTCATTTGTTTTTCGGATCCAAAAAGTAAAAAACGATGTGGATCTTAGAAATCTAGAGGTATTCCGCATCAAATAATATTGTAATCATCTCTAAATTCATAATCAATCTTCCTATGATTCTTCATTGAGAAAAATCTTCTCAAATAAAGTAAACATGAAAGAGGAGCAATTTCAGTTTTTCCTTTATGAATTTCTTTTTTTGTAGATGCAATTGCAAACGATCTCTACATTTTTTCAATTAAGTTTCAGTGATTTGGATTTTTTCTAAAGAGTTTGATGAATTTTGTGTGAGAAAAAAATAAATAAAAATAAAAATAGAAAAGAGTGGAAAGCATAGGAAACATAGAGGTATCAAAGTCTTATCTTGGTAAACAGTAGGCTATGATTTAGGCTTGCTTAAAAATTTAGTTATGGCCCATTGTATAGTTATTGAGTGGTATTATCTAAAAAAATTGACAAGGAGCTTGTGGTGAAGTGATAATATCGAAATTGAGACTTTAAAGAGTTCGCAGGTTTGATCTCCCTACTGCACGAAACAAAGTCACAATTTCCTAGTCATCCTTACACGGATATGGGTCCATGCTTTCGTCCCATTTAAA
>WJSH01008715.1:68838-82374 GCA_009757365.2 Lepidium campestre | reverse complement strand
AAAACGTAGAAGCTTTAATTTTCCTAAAGCCTAAGAATAAGTAATAGGTTACATAAAATATAACGACAAAATAAATAAATGTTAGCATGTATAGTTAGAAAAAAAGTCACAACTTTTACTTTGCGACACGTAGTCTATGCCGAAAACAATGGGAAACAAAATTATGAAATAAAAATAAAAAAATAATTTTTGACTACAAAGAAAAAGAAAATACAAAAAAATAATAAAATAATTAGGAATTACATGTACGCGTAAAGGTCGTATAGTTCCTTCGTGCCATTTCACCTTCCCATTATCTCATTGACTTTTATCATCATGTGTAGGAGCAAAACCATGACTACAATTATACGCGTTAATATTACACTATCATTTATTTTTAACTTATATCAAAAAAATTAAAGTTAAATGATTTGTACCTAAATTTTTTTGAGATAATTAATCTTACGTTACAAATTACATAAATAAAAACTTTATTGGTAATGAGAAGGAATTAAGTAACTTTAATTTTAAAAAATTTGATTAAAAACCATTGCTTTAGAAAACAAAAACAACTTTAGAACAGCTAAGCAAGGTTATGTGAATAAAAATCATCTTTGGTAAAGTCTCTATGAGAAATGGAACCCACATGAGGGAGGTGTGAGATTATGATATTATTTATTTTTATTTATGAAAATGTTTTAATTTGAAGAGAGAGGAGAGAGAGAGAGAAAGAGACTTCCACATGAAGACAGGGTAAGGAATGGTAAAATACAGCTAGCAAAGAGAAAGAAGAGAGAGAGAAGGAAGTGTTTCTCACACATAACTCTTTATAATAATAAGAGAGAAGCCATTCCATTGCTCTCCATTGCTCACACCCATTTTTCTTCAATCAATCACTCTTCACTTCTCCCCACTCCTACTCCTTTTTTTCCTTTCTAAGCAATCTCAATCTCTCTCTCCTCTCTTCTTATATTCTCAATTTTTGATTCTCTCTCTCTCTCTCTCTCTCTCTCTCTCTCATACGATCTGCATACCACTACGAACACACAGAGGTTCGATTTCTATCTCTTTTTACCTTATGTAAACAAAACCCATTTCTTGTTTTTGTTTCAATTCGTTTTTATGAATCTTGAATGTTCAATTTTGTTTTCAAGAAGTGTCGGTGGGTCTCATTTTGGGGTTTTACTCTGTTTTTGTAAGTGATATATTTTGTTCTTGTAATTTACAATTCTTGAAGATAGAAATGTAATCAAGAATTGCTTAATTAACGGTGACTTTTGACTTTTAAAACCCCACTATTAGTCTTATTATGATTGAATTGTGTACATAGAATGGTCCTCAAGCGTTCAAAAAAGGTGGGCCAAAGTCTGTTCATTTTCAAAATTTTGATTTTTTAAGATGGTTCCAAAATTTGATTCAAAATTTTTGAAACTTCAAACTATTGTCATTTTCCTCTCTCTATATATCATTCATTCATTAGCCCATCTCTCATTATTGTTTCTTTCTTTCTTTTTTTCTCCAGCTAAAGTTGATAAAGATGATTGGACAAAGCTTCCCTGAGGATCTTGATTGTGGTAACTTCTTTGACAACATGGATGATCTCATTGATTTTCCTGGTGGAGACATCGATGTTGGCTTTGGCATAGGTGACTCCGACTCTTTTCCTACTATCTGGACCACTCATCATGACACGTGGACCGCTGCTTCTGACCCTCTCTTCTCTTCCAACACCACCAACTCTGATTCATCTCCTGAGCTCTATGTTCCGGTTAGTTCTTATGCTATCTTACACCTTGGTCCTGTTTCTTGTTATGTCCTTCACCAATTCCGCATTATGAATTGGTGTCCGAGATAACAGTCCTTTCAAATCTAGATGCTTACCATGATATGTTAGTGTTCGACGAGTTTTCATATTGCGGATTTGATTAAAATTCTGTCATTTTGGTTGGCTTTTAGTTAAATCAAGTAATTTTCCCGCTTAATTACTTGTTTAACAATGATTTGTTAGTTTTATGCTAACATACACATTCTTCTGTGTTCTGTTTTTTGCCTTTTATTACCTAACTCACACATGATTTAACCATATTACAAAGTTGTTGTTTTTATAGTTTAAATGTCTTTTTCATTCTATTTTTTGGTGTTTAATTGTAATTTTAAATAAAGGGTTGTCTAACAATGTTTCTTTTATTGGTGATTGAAACTGCAGTTTGAAGATATTGTTAAGGTTGATAAGCCACCAAGTTTTGTAGAGGAATCTTTGGTTGAGAAGAAGGAAGATTCGTTTTCAACAAACGCAGATTCATCATCTTCTCATAGTCAATTCAGGAGCTCAAGTCCAGTGTCGGTTCTTGAAAGCAGCTCATCTTCATCTCAAACCATCAACACAACCTCTCTTGTTCCCTCTGGAAAGCATGGTCGTCCACGCACTAAACGTCCTCGTCCACCGGTTCATGAGAAAGATGGACTCAAAGACAATGTTTGTGGTGCTGACTCACGTCTCATCATTAGAATACCAAAGCAGTTTCTCTCTGACCATAACAAGATGATCAATAAGAAGAAGAAGAAGAAGGCTAAGATTACTTCTTCATCTTCATCGTCAGGGATTGATCTTGAAGTCAATGGAAACAATGTTGATTCATATTCTTCAGAGCAAAATCCTGTTAGGAAATGTATGCATTGTGAAGTCACCAAGACTCCTCAATGGAGGCTTGGACCTATGGGTCCAAAGACACTTTGCAATGCCTGCGGTGTGCGGTACAAGTCAGGGAGGCTTTTCCCTGAGTACCGTCCAGCTGCTAGTCCAACATTCACTCCAGCTCTTCACTCAAACTCCCACAAGAAAGTGGCTGAAATGAGAAGCAAGAGATGCAGCGATGGAAGCTATACAACCACAGAGAATGATCTGCAAGGACTGATTCCAAACAATGCCTACATTGGCGTAGACTAGAGTTGCAAGGAGTAGGAAAGAGTCAGTGAGCAGAAAAAGATTTAGCTTTAGAGAGGATGAATGAAGAGAACAATCAATTGGTGGATTAAAAAGTTAGATGAGAATTGATTGTGTTTGTATTTTGTATTTGTAGTGTGAATTGGGCAAAACTCTTGAAACAGAAGAAGAGCAGAAGATTTTGAAGTCATTAGAGAAAAATTAGGTGTCGAGTTTTACATTTAATCTTCCCCTCCTTTTGTTCTTTCAATTCTTTGTATTTTATTGTGAGAATTCTTTTTTTTTTTATATATATTCTAGTTGATTTGTTTAGCTAAGGGATCATTTTTTTTTTAGTTTTGTTAAAATCTAATGTTATAAATTGTTAATTATTAGATGGTTTCTTTACCTTGAAACTACAATTAAAATTTTAAGGGGGTTTCTTCAATGTATGGTTTAGAAATCTATCTAAGATTTGTAAATTCTTTAATTTTAAAATCATAAAAAGTAAATTTTTCAAATCCAACTCAAAATAACAAGTATTTTGTAAGGATTTGAGTCTTTATATTTTAAAGGGAAATCTACAATCAAATTCACTCAAATCCATTAAAATAACAAATACATATTCAAATCTGTAAGGTTGAAGAACGAGTAATTTTGAGTAGGATTTACAAATGACAGAACCAATAACAAATGATTTTAAATAAGATTTTAAAATCAATGCTTGAAAAATACATGATTCTGCAAAAATTTCTAAATCCATTAAAATACCACCTCGAAAAAACCACGTTAGTATACAACATTTTGACGTGCAAACAAGCTAAATACATGTTTAGTGTAGATTAATATGTTTAATATAATATAATTACTCAATGGTCAAGTCTAAAAATTAATTGTACTCATAATTATGGTTGAGTATTTAAGTTAGTGTTGCGTTTAAATCAGTGCTCTCTTTTATGATTCCAATTTATGTTGGAGTGTCTCTAAATTTACCAACCTTCTTTTAAAACTCACTCCATTAATCTAGCTCTCCATTTTTTTTTTGTCAACAACTTGAATATATTATTAATCATAACCGCTTCTTCAACCACAAAAGAAGAAGATCTATGTTTACAAAAACAATTTCTCTCAACAACAATATTGAACATACAGTACATATGTAAAATCAAATGAATAGAAAAAAAAAAAAACTAAAAAAATCTTTTATACTCAAGTACTCATCCAAATATGGTCGAGAATACAGGTTATTTCTCTGATGCCGACACAATTTTCAGTAGTTCAGAACTATATATTGTACTATCAATATTTATCTTCGGTTGGGATGATAATCATATCATGACCTAATGTAAAGCCTCAATTTTTATGTATAAGGATGATATGTTTGTTAAAATGGTTTGATTAAAAGAAGTTTGCTATCTAATTGGCAAATCAACAAAAATTCGAGATTTAATTCCACCACTCAAAAGTTTAAGGTTTTTTAAACATTTTTCCCTTTTCTTTTCTATCGTTTTGTTTTGTTTACCATATTAAATTTGATTACCATTAATATAACAATGAGAGAATGATTTTAGTTTTGTCCTCATATTTTTGTTTTCATAACAAAAAGAGGACTTAGGAAAATTATAAGGGAATGCTTTTTTATTCGTGGATGCACAAATAACTAACTCGATTGGACAACATATCTTCATTCAATCACGAATTTAATGATTCCACCAAAAACAAAAAATGAATTGTTTAATCTTTTGTCTTTCACTTATCTTTTACTTTTCTTTGTTTTCTTTAGAGGGCCTTTGACTGGGTATGTGTTCAATGATCGAGTTGGTCTTGGCCTAACACGTTACAAAAGTTTACACTAGACTTTTATCTTATTAGTTTGCTTACTTTGATGTCTTTCTTCTATGCTTTGAATTTAAATTATTTGATTCTTGATATGCCACAAAAAAAGTTCACTAACTTACTCCGAAAGAATGTAAAACAAAATTTTCTTCTTCTTCTGAAAAAGAACAAACTTAATAAAAAAACAAAAAACCCTTAAGAGTTGTGATTTATGGTTTGTTGTTCGCTGAGAGTCTCGAACCCATCAGAATCGTGTATATGGGCCTCTATTGATGAATTCATAAAACTTTTGGGTTTCATGGACCCAGTTTTTTTTGTCTTGGTTGCTTTCAAGTGAGCTATTACTACTAGGCCCAATAACAGCCGACGTATTGTATACTTATATAAAGTTCTTTGTTTTGTAGCAAATGGAAAACTATAAGCCTAAAGTCTCTGTTAACTACTATATATAGTAAGGTAAAGTTGAACTCAAAATATTTAGGAAGATTTCTTCAAGATGTGATTTATAAATCTATTTAAGATTTATAAATCATTTGATTTTAAAATCATATAAAGTGAATCTCACAAATTCAACTCAAAATAACAAGTATTTAGTAAGGATTTGAGTTTTTAGATTTTAAAGGAAAATTCAAAAATCAAATCCACTCAAATCCATTAAAATACAAATACATACTTAATATTGAATAACGAGTAATTTTAATTAAAATTTATAAATGATGGAACAAAAAAGAGGTGATTTTAAGTAGGATTTACACATGATAGGACCAATAATACATGATTTTAAATAGGAATTGAAAATCAATGCTTGAATAACACATGATTTTACAAGGATTTTTAAATCTATTAAAATACTACCTTGAAAAAACTATACTGAAAAATCTCACAAATTTTTCAACAAAACCATTTTAAAGACAAATAAGAAATTTATAAAAAAAGGTTTTAATATTTTCCTGGTTCATATTGGCATAATTATTCTGAAAGACAAAAAAAGACACGCCAGAGAGATCCAGTACTATACAAATTTTATGTTTTAGATTCGATTTTTATCTCTACAAATGACAAACTACCACGAAGACGCTAGTTACTTTACAAAATAATAATTTAAATAATCCTAATAAAGGGAAAACTTTTTTGATTTTTGATTTTTTGACGTAAAAAAGAAAACTGTGAAACATACAGTGTGCAACGAGGCATTCACGGGAACAGATTAGCAACCTTTTTAAATACACTTCATAGTAAAAGATGAATGATTCAGAATCAAATTGATAAAATTAGGAGCAAATTGGTATTAACAACCCAAAAGTAATAACTCAAAGAACTAAGTTTAGTTGTGGTGCTCACGAGCCTATACGCAAGTGGAAGGCACAAACATTATTCAGTTAAACACACTATAAATAAAGTTAAAATGAATAGCTAAAAAAAAGAAAAGAAAATGACAAAAAATTGTTGGAATTAATAAATAATAAAACAGACAAGTTAAACTTAAAAATAAGTGTTTAATTTTTTTCAGTAGTTAAAATGATCCATCTAACTAATTATTCTAGTATCAAAATTTTTAGAAAATAAAATTTAAAATATAAATTAAATATTGTCAATCTAATTGTTAAAAACAAGTTAAACCTAAAAATCAGTTTGGAAAGAAGGAAAAAAACATAAAAACATTAGGAACAAAAAGAAAAGATGGTAAAGCTGCAAAGTCAAGTTGGGTCGGTGAAAGATAACAACCCACCATTTCTTCACAGCCGTCCTCTCTAAGTTCCTACACATGTGCAGTTTCTTCGTTTTTCAACCATCATTACGTTTTTTTTCTAAGCAAATTATTATTTTTACACTAACTATATCTTTCTATCTATCTTGTCTAAATACAGTTATCTATTTCAATTTCCAATCATCTACAACAGACAAATAAAATTCGTTGAAAAATTGTTGGAAACATCTCAAATCTGATATCCAACAGTTTTTCTTATAGATATCTATAGCTTTTTTTGTGTGGAGGAAAAATCAGTTTACATATCAATTTTGTTTTTAATTCAGAATCTGAATTGAAATCTAATTCATTTTATAAAATTATTTTATAAAATTAGTACCAACGACTAGTTTAACTTCGATTTTAAATGAGTTATAAAACGTAGTCATCTCTGGCCAAACAACAATAAATGAATTTTTTGTAAGAATTAAATTCAGAATTGATAGGTTTATGTCTTACCCCAAATACATACCTTCAAGATACGGCTCTTTGTTTCATTTTGTTTTCTTTATCTTTTCTTTATGTTATATTTGTATACGAGGGATTAAGGGCTAATATACTCATTATGTTAGGTATAAAAACTATATTGTACCATGTTTATACGTATGTGTCATGCAAAGTTTTCTTTACAAAGATTCAAAAGTAGAAAAGTGGAAGAGGGCGTGCTAATATGATGGACACCCAAATTATAAGATTCTAGAAACTCATTTTATTTCTCAATATATCAACATAAAAGTGGGTATGAAGCTCTCAAATACTTGGTCCACCAATTTATAGAGTACATAATTTTCTGTCGAAACAGCTAATTAGAAAACTCTGTATCAACTACGGTTTGGTACTATTTCCATTTGTAGTGAATTGCCACTATCAATAAATAACTTATACCTCTATACATAAATTACTATAAACTCTAAAAACTTTAATGTGAGTGGATAATAATAAAAGTAGCATTTTGTGGTCTCTCATTATTATTTCCTTCATTCATATCTAGTTTGCCGACTCTACAATCTATCTTATCTATTATGTGTTTCTTATTTCAAATTTATTAAATCATTACCAAACATTTTACCTCGATTTTTTCTCTTATTTCATGTGTTTCTTTTAGAATGTATTTAGTACATGAATAGACCTACATGCAATAGATTACTAATAAAATACTTTTTGGCATCTTAATGTCTAATTCATAACTAATATTTTAGATTACGCGATTATCTGAAATGAAATTTCAGTGAAATACTGAAATGTATGGGAGTATCATTTTGAGTTAAATACATCAACGTTAAATTTAAGAAAAAAACACAAACGTACAAATGGTTATGCATATTTGTGTCATAATTAATTAAAAATCATTAAAAAAAATCCGGCGTGAAACCCAAATATTCGAGAACTATATATATGTGTATGTTTGTGTGTTATTCGTCGAATAATTATTTTGGATTCTCAAGCTGATTTTGGCTAATTTTTTTTTATTTTTTGATAACACCTTTTAACCCTAATGTCAAACAGTCTGCTTTAGTCCATGATTGTAATGAATGGATAGCTTAAATAATGCAACCACCACAGACCACACTGAGATTCTTATTCCGTCCAAATATTTAGTTTAGAATATCAGAATTACATCAAATTATAAATTAAAAAATTACAACATAAAGTTACCCAAATGATACCACACATAACTACTAACTTCGCATATATATTTTTTTAAAAATATTGTTGTTATAATAATTCTTGAGCAATATATAAGTAGGTGACAATTATTTTTCCTTGAACTAATTTTTGTGTGTTAATTAAGCTCATACTAATATTTAATCAAAATCCATATCCAATCCGATTATGAACCACCCTTAGATCGATGTCCAATTTTAGAAACTTTACGTTTCAAATGTTCAATCATGAGCGTGAGGATGTGTTGATATGATTTTAAACAATCTATAAGTAGGTGGTAATTTTTCCCTCTTGAATTAGTTTTGGATGTGAGTTAGATGCATGATTAATACAAACTATTGTATTATTTTTGAGCGGACGTGAAAGATTTGGGAAATTGCATCCAAAACATGCTTTGTCCAAAACTCAAAAATAACGAAAAGAATAGTTTAAACTACAGAAACTTAAACAGCTCCGTCGGTTGTCTATCATTCTAAAACCTTAAATAAACTATTTAAAATGATCACTAAAAACAACAACAAAAAAAACCAAGAAAAAAGAAAAAAGAAGAAGATAAAAACAGAGGCCAAAGCCTCGTCACATCTGTCCATAAATACCCTTCACCGACTCACCATCTTACAACATCAATTTTCTCTCTCTCTCTTACTCTAATATTTTGAAAGATACTAGAAACATACTGTTAAGTTTGTGAAGAAGTTAAGACAATGACGAAGGAAGTGGTTGGAGAAAAGAGATCATTCTCCGGTAAAGACTATCAAGATCCACCACCTGAGCCTTTATTCGATGCAACTGAGCTTGGGAAGTGGTCTTTCTACAGAGCTCTCATCGCTGAGTTCATAGCTACTCTTCTTTTCCTCTATGTTACTGTTATGACTGTCATTGGTTACAAGAGCCAGACCGATCCAGCCCTCAATCCTGACCAGTGTGCAGGTGTTGGAATCCTTGGTATCGCTTGGGCCTTTGGTGGCATGATCTTTATCCTTGTCTACTGCACTGCCGGTATCTCTGGTCTGTGATCTTTCTCTCTTTTTCTTCTTATAACTTTCATGACTTCTCCTTATTTCCACACACTTGTTAGTTTAGAACAGAATAAGATCTTTTTGTATATCTTTATTGGAAAATGTATATATACATAAGAGTTCGACAAAATTTTAGATTCGTAGGATTAGTCAGATTTGTTTGGATTATTTTTGATATAAGAAAAAATGTCTATAGAAGTGACTAACAAAAATGAATTCGGTTTAGCTTAGTTCCCTTAGTGTTTTTTTTATTTTGTCAATAATTAGATCGATAATTCGATAGTTCAAACTTACTGAACAGTATCATGCGAGACCATACATTAGTTTTTCTAATACTTTCTTAGTATTTTTGGTGGCTATTTCTCATTTACTATATAGCTAAAATGAGTTATTTCCTTTAGGACCGTTCCGGATATTAGTTCTGTTTGTTCAAGACAATGTTTATTATCACTCATCATTATTACCAAAATTCAATATGGTTTGGTTTGGTTTGGTTTTAATGCTCTCGAAAATATAAATATTTTTGGTTCAACCTATTTGAATGGTATTACTAGGTGGGCACATAAATCCGGCGGTGACTTTTGGGCTATTATTAGCTCGGAAAGTGACGTTGGTGAGAGCAGTAATGTACATGGTGGCTCAATGCCTCGGTGCTATTTGCGGTGTAGCTTTGGTTAAGTCCTTTCAATCTGCTTACTTCACTCGTTACGGTGGTGGCGCAAATGGTCTCTCCGATGGTTATAGCGTTGGAACCGGTGTTGCCGCCGAGATCATTGGTACATTTGTCTTAGTCTACACCGTCTTCTCCGCCACTGACCCTAAGAGAAGTGCGCGTGACTCTCACGTCCCTGTAAGTCCATTACTTTTCACTTTTGATCATATTTTTATATATTAAAAAGAGAATCTAATATTGATCTTGTCACAACAGAGAGAATTAGTCTTTGATTAAATAATTTAGAAATTCACTGCATTCATGAACACAGTAGAATTCTCGTGTCACGTTATGTACCGCGCATTATTTCCGTGTCAAAAATTAATAAATACGGCACACTATATATTATTGCAAAATTATATTTTAGTTTTTGTTATTAAATAGTTTTCTCCTTTTAATTAGTGAGAAAACTATTTTTAATAGTACTTTTTTTTTAAAATAACAACTCTTACGTATTTAGACATTTTACTATTTTCTAAAAGTTACAATAAAAATGTTTTTATGAAAACAAAAAATTACAAAACATTTTCTTTAATTAAAGAGTTAGAGTTTAGTATTCTGTGTAAAAGAGTAATTTTGTCGTTTTAAAAATCTCAAAAAAATGTCTAAATTCATAAACATTATTTAGAAACTATTTATTTTCGTATAAACTCCAAATTCATTAGCTTTGTAATTTTTTTTAAAAAAAATCTAATTGAATTATTGGTGTGTTGGAATAAATGAAGTGTACGAAATATTACGGATAAATTTGGGAAGCTAGGTACTAAATTCTTCATTATAATAAACGACATAAAGGACATTGATCATCTTCAATTTTTGTCTTTCTTCATCATATGTCCTTTATCTTATGGTCCCAACTCCATATTCGCAGCCACGTACACTTCTAAGTATATGAAATATTTTTTTTTGGACTATACACTATTCATTTCGTGATTAGTAATAACATTTCATTTTTGTTTCTTGCTGTTGGTTTGGTGATTGAAGGTATTGGCTCCATTGCCAATTGGATTTGCAGTATTCATAGTTCATTTAGGTACAATCCCAATCACGGGTACTGGCATTAACCCTGCAAGAAGTCTTGGAGCTGCAATCATTTACAATAAAGACAAAGCTTGGGACCATCATGTTAGTAATACTGTATATACTTCATTGTCTTTTGATATTACTACTATTTGAGATTCTTAGTTTATTGATATGATTCTTTTGTTATTACTCTATAGTGGATCTTTTGGGTGGGTCCGTTTGCAGGTGCAGCCATTGCTGCTTTCTATCATCAGTTTGTGTTGAGGGCTGGTGCGATCAAGGCGCTCGGATCCTTCAGGAGCCAACCTCACGTTTAACTTTGATGATCTCTTCCACAAGTATTAAAAGAGAGCAAATTGAGATGATAATAAGAGAGAGAGGAGCTTTATATCTATCTAGATGGTTGAAGCCTAGCTAGTGAGGTGTATTATCTATCTAATTTATAGCTTTGGTGAAGAGAGATTTTGAAGTGTCACTTGTGGCCTAACTTTGAATTGCTACTTCTATTATTAAATCTATGTCTACCTCCTTGGCTTAATATTCATCTATTTATTACTTTGCTAAAACACAATGATCAACTTTAGTCAATGTTTTTTCTTTTTTGTGAAAATCTTGAATCAATGTTTCTTTGCCAAAGTAAGTATAAGTTTAGAAGTGAAAGTAAATTTCAATTTGTATGGTTAGTAATATAACGGACAAACACACAATGACACAAGTTTAACTACTACACATAAATGCAAATGCAATTTTTTTATGTTAATAAATGGAGTTCCAAGTCTTCTTTTCACTGGAAGGAGGTTCACACATTTGGTCAAATGATTAAATATTTAATAGTTTTTCTACTAGAATTCGATTTAGATAATCGTGTAATAATAATGCATAATAATATTTAGGGTGGAGAGAATTAGGTTTAGATTTTGTCCAATCCTAAAACCAAAAAATGAATGAAAAACCAAAACGTGGAGATTGGTAAGTGACTTGTTACAATCAAACTATGATGTGGTTCCTTGTAGTTTGGATGGTAAAACTGATTGATGTTGTTGGTAAAGTGTTATTGGATTGGACAGTGATGGAAAAGACTTATCAAGAGGTCAAATAAAGTGACTGGCTATCAAGCTCACCGCAAAAGGAGCTTAACTACTTTGTCTTTCATGCGCATTTTTGAAACACACTGCATGATTCAAATAGATTTTGGCAGAAAATCAATTTACAAGCTCATCTCTCTACTTCAACAAATTTCATGTTGGAAACTAAGGTCGTAATCATGATTGCTAAAGAGTACAAGGAAAGCATCGTCGTACATAATTTTTTTTTTTTATATAAAAGAAAATGTTGATGTTTTATTTATAAGAACGTAAAAAATTATTAGGAGTTCAGATTGATTCTATGACAAAAAATTATTAGGAGTAATTGACCAACTCTCCTAGTTTTTATTTTTTTGTCAACTTTACTTATTCAATCAAGAAAGATAAGAGAACCAATGTGAAGATACATAATCCACTAAAATTAGATCTCTGAAAAACTTTCTAATATTTTGGGTTAGAAAATCTACTTTGTGATTAAGAAAGCGGAGAATGAGAGACAAAGAGAAAAAGCTCTTGAATCTCGTGAATTCTTCAACAAAAAGAAAAAAGGTTGGTCAATCGTCTGAGTTCTCCATGATCTTTAAGACCTCATAACAGTCCGTGATAAAAGCGACCTTCGATATCTGGAGAGAGATGAGGCTCCACATTGTCCATAGTAGCGTTTCTACTTTCTTTTATATGGCAAAGAATTCTACTTGATTGTCAATTTACAAACCACATATTCTATTTTCTCAAGTAGTTTTCTTTATAATAAATAAAATGGTGTTGGCAAAAAAAAAAGGTCGGTCTACTTGTGATCATTGGTTCGAACCGGAAAATGTTCATCAAGGTTTCTCATTCCAAATTTTACCAAATTAGAAGCGTCGGTCAAGCTCCTCTCTCTCTTCACCTTGCCACCGAAGAAGAACAAACACAGGTCGTCAATGGCCGCTAGGTTGCTTGCTTTAAGACGCGCTTTATCTCTCCTCACTAACCAACAACATCGAATTCCTTTGTCTCAAGGTATCGTCTTTTTCTTCTAAACTTGCGTAACCTTCCCGATTAGCTGCGATAAAATCATTAACTTTAATTTTGTTCCGGTTCAAACGTGTCTTCAATGTCTTATGAGCAGTAATCGTTGTTGATGTCCAAAAGTATTTTTCTTTGTCCTACTTATGTAAAAATTGGAGTATGATGACAATTTGCAAATTCGAGCACTAGAGTTACCAAATTGCGTATCAGCTGTATTTTATGCTTGTCTTGATGTCTGTTTTTCCAAACATAATTGGTGAATTTAGTTGAGAATCATGAGAAATTGTGGTTTGCATATTGATGTTTGATTTTACTATAGAAGGGGAGATTGAGTTATAGTTATGGGGGAGATTTTTGGTGTTGGGTTGTATTGACAGCCTTAAGGCTTTGGGACATTAGTGATGCTGAGTACTCGCTTTTACATGTTTAACATCTAATATCGTCTTTGCTTTGTCACATTTTGGAGTTAAAGAAGGTCAACGAAACTGAAGTTATGAAGATGATAGTGCTTTCTTTTGTACTTCTATGCATTGAAC
>WJSH01008715.1:48910-68707 GCA_009757365.2 Lepidium campestre | reverse complement strand
ATATCTCTCTGGTCATTCTTCTCTTGGCTTAAGCACTTATGAAAAAACTGAATTTGTGAATTTTGACCGCTTGACACTTGCTGCTATAAAAGAGTAAATCTATGCATTGCACAATACTTTAGATGTGTTATGTTGTTTTCACAATGCAAACGTTTTCTTGGGAGGTTCCTATGCTCGCCTGTTATGGTACTACTGTTTTAGTTGCGTGCAACTACAACTACTTTGAACTTTTATTGATCTTTCTGGATTATCTTTTTTGAATAATCTCAACAGAGCAGTTGTCCCTATCAAAGTCACTCTTCAGCAGAAATCATGTATATGGAAGAGTATTACAGAGACAATTATGTGTAACCCGTGGAGCCAATGAAGCCTCAGAGACCAATGTTTGCAACTCTGCAAACTTTGCTACTGAATCAGCCAAAGCTCCCTCCCCTACAGCGGCCTCTGAGGAACTAATGGTGAAGTACAAGTCTCAGTTAAAAATAAACCCGAGGCATGACTTCATGATGGTCTTTACTTGCAAGGTCTGTGAGACAAGATCTATGAAGATGGCGAGCCGAGAATCATATGAGAAAGGTGTTGTGGTGGTACGATGTGGAGGGTGTGATAATCTACATTTGATTGCAGACCGTTGTGGTTGGTTTGGAGAACCAGGAAGCGTGGAGGACTTTCTTGCTGCTCGCGGGGAAGAATTCAAGAAAGGATCCATGGATTCTCTTAGCCTTACACCTGCTGATTTAGCTGGAGGAAAGTTGTCCAATGAATAGAGAGAGCTCTTATTTGCTTTTGCTAATCAACCATTATGGAACGGATCTTCACATTATATTCCATTTTCGTTTCTGGTTGTTCACTGTCTGGTATATTCATATGCAGAAGACGTTCGATGTAATCATGTGTTGGAATGTTTCAGATAACTTAATATTGATTGATTTTAGGCAAAAACAAAATCTCAAGAGAGACAAAATGTGTAGAATTATTGTTTTGATCTTTTGAGAAAGAAAATGATACATTTTTAGGTGTTCAACTTCTCCATGATCTTTGAAAGGGATGAGTATGTGCCAATGGCTGAACATACAGCTCCTACTGTGATAATAAAGATACAGATCGTCACCTACAAACAAACCATAGATAGTTATTTCAATTTCAGTTTGAAGAATATTCGATTTTGTGTTTGGTTATCAGAAGTGAGCAGGGTTTACCTGAGTAGGGGTTACTTTACTCCTCAAAATGCTCAAGAAACAAGCAGGCGGTAGTATCAGCGTCTGTGTACAGAAATATTTTCAAGCTTAACAAATTCATATAAGAAAAATGCAAACTATGAATCTGTTTTGCATAACCAGAAAAGGGTGAAACAGTATGTAACTTACAATGAGCATTGTCAAGAATGATCCAATCAATGACATGACAAGACCTGCAAGAATTCTGAGTGTCAGAAGAAGTGACAGTTTGTTTTGTTCATGTAGATTTTTGGAGTATTCTTACCAAAGAAAGGAATCGCAAGACCAACGACCAGAGTAGAAAAGACCAATGCACTTCTAATGGCGATTGCATAGAAACGTGACTTCCCATACTTTGATGGTATTAACTCCTCAAAACTCATAGCAACCGGAGATAATGTCAAAGCATATGTGCTTTCATTTCATTAAGGCCATACAGTTTTTTTATTTTATGAAATTAGCTTATGAAAAATGACAAGATAAGTGAAAAGTTTCTGAACATTTCTCGAGAAAGGATATTTGGTAAATGGATTAACAACCTGCAAACAAAACAAGCTAGCAAATCATTTCAACTTTCATGTAATGACCAGACATAAATAAGCAGATGAAAGATGGAAAGAAAAAGCTTACAGTAGTCCACAAAGCAATCTTAGATGCAACCAAATCTTGAGGCATGTTAAGAGTAAACTGTGATTCTGTTGATTCTCCAAACATATTATATCCCATTACAGCCACACCCGCATACATCAAAGTACAGATTCCAAAACTGCGGAAAAAGAAAGCTTGAGAGTTTCAAAAGGTTTTTGTAATGTGTTTAAAGTTAGAGCTTACCATGTCAAGAGAACAGCACGAAACTGAGAGGGTTTGGCCATTGAAGTGTAGATATTTGGGAAAACACCATGTCCTGAGTAACAGTAACCATAGAGTCCTATAGAGACAGGCAATGTCGCTAGGTTGAGAGGAGTTCCTTTGCTGTGAATTCCAACTTCATCAATCAAACCAATCCAAAACAAGCACAAAACCACCAACACTGATGCAATCACCCCTCCAGCTGCAAGATAACCATAACATTGTTGTTTCTTGTACTGAATCAAAACCAAACTTAGTACAACTGAACTGAAATACCTGAAATGTAACTTAGAATGCTGAGATCTCGAAGCCAAACAGTGGGAAGAACAGCAAGGGTGGTAAGTAGAGCAAACAGGTGAGGCGCAGCTAACTGAAACCCTCCAATACTTAGACCAGCATTTGGAAACATTGATGAAAGGTTATCACTTTCCAATATAATGTATTCAACACTCATAGCCTGCATTCAGTGACAAACATATTTCAATGTCTGTGTAACTCACTTTATCATATCAAAAGGAAACATTCAGAATTCATCTAATGATTAAGACTACTAATATTCCAATATTGTGGTTTACAATTTTATTAATACTTCTAAACCAAATCTAGGATACAGAGAGACAAACACTATGGACCCTGAAGGCCAAGGTGTTGGCTACTTCACATGTGGTCCCTTGTTTTGACTTGAGAATCATCTTATATACTTATCTTCCATTAAAGAAATTATATGTATTTGTTTTTTGTTTTTGTCTTTATTTATGTAATACATAGTAAACTATTGGAGGAATTGCAAGTTGTACTTACATATAGCTCCAGATAGAGTATTATCTGGAATCAAAAGAAAAATACAAGGAAGATAATTAAATAAATATGACATAAGTGATATCTAAGAAAACTTAAATAGACGATTAGATTCAGAAAGGTTGTACTTACAGAGACAAGGATGCGGCCGGTGGAACCAAAAGCGGCATGACCAATATCAGGATAGGTCTGGATTTCAGGGTGGCTATCGAGACAATAACGCAAAAGCAAACCAGTGTAGAAACAAAGAATACCAAATGCAAATAGAATGATAAGTCCTAACCATCCTCCTTCCTTCACAGCATATGGTGTTGACAATATTCCTACTCCGCATAGAACATTCACTCCTGCACATTTATGTATCTCAACTCTCATATTCCAGTTACAGCTTTGAATATTAACATTAAAGTCCAAGTAGTAAGTGTGATGAAACTCACCATTAAGAACAGCTTGTCCAAAAGAGCTATTATTACTGGATGTTGTCATTTCATGAGACACTATAACTGATGATTTTGAAGGAAGCAGTAAATGAGAGCTACGTTTGTGTTTCGGTGCTTCTTCATCTACTTTTGGTGATGCTAACAGAGGTTTTGTAACAGCAGGTAATGTTTCTTGGGTATGTCTTCTTGTAAGAGACGAGGACATGAAAGAGCTTCCAAGTCTTGACATTGAAGAATTAGCCAGAAAACCCAGATTTGGAGATGGTACACTTCCATATAGATCAATCGACTGCCTAAAACATTATAACAAAGTAACATAAAATTGTTAAGATACAAAATCAAAATGTTGGAAACAGAGAGAATGATGATGATATATACATTACATATACCTGTAACTCTTTGGCCATGCAGTGGAGTATGAGCTAGGTTTAGAGTGATGTTCATTTTGATTGTAATCATCTGAAGAATCAGAAAAGTTTCCATCTTCTTCTTTATCATCATACAAGTTCTTGCTCTCGTCCTCTCCTTCATCACTCTCGAGGTAGAGACTCTGATCAGAAGTTGAATGATTCATTCTCTCACAATCCTTATCCGATATAATGGAAGCTATTAAGGTTTCAGAGAATCTTGTACTCTACACAAGAAACAAAAAAAAACTGTATTACAAAAGTAGGAGTCTAGGCGAGTGAAAGGCCAAACGATAACCGGTCGAGGACAAGTATAAGAGTAAAGAGCCGTTAAAATGTGAGTCATACATATATATCATACCTTAACTATGGTTAAGTCAAGTTTGTAACTATAGTACAATAATATATCCACGCCTTATCCTTTTAATTATGCAACTCATTGAATATGAGAAAACAATTGAAAATTTCGATATGTATTAGTATAAATTTTACATTATAATTTATAAACATTACATTTTCAATATTTTTCTTGTCACCGGCTAGATGTAGATAAACGAGATCTGATCTATAGGGTAAATACTATCACATAAGATTATACGAGAGTTTGGAGTTAGACACAAAATTATGCAACTAATACTTTGGTCGAGTGGTTAAATGTCAATTTATGCAGTTTTTTCTGATATTCATATAGGGCTACAAAGCCTTCTAGATATGCATATTGACCTTGTGTGTTGTGGTTCAGAAAACCTTCAACAATCCGGATGAATGGCTAAAATACAGAACTTATACGAATTAACTTCTACACCTTTGTCAGCGTTTTTAGAGCTGTGACATCAAGATTTCAAGTTTCTTAGCCAACAAGTCAGCTAACATGATCACAAGTACTATCACTAAGAAAAGACACATGCATTCTTACATTGCCGCATGAGAACCTTTGTGGCTTCATTCCACACTTGAACTAGAGAGAGGCTAATCTCATATTTTCTTTTCTTCCGTTCTCTCTAGTTAGTCGGGTATTACTTATTTGTATATGCTTTCTTATAATAGGTTCCAAAGTTTTGTTTGTTTTGTCTTAATGTATCGAATCTCGGCCTCCAATGACCTTATATTAATAAAGTTCTGCTTTTAGGCCGGAAAAAAAAAATTTGAGAACAAATCCTTATATGGGAGGGTAGAACCTAGAACGTATAGACGTCCACATGGTGTGTGGATCTGTTTTAACTGATAATTTGGAATCTTCTTATTTTAGAACGAACAATGAATAAACCGTAATTGCAAAACCATAACTCAAGAACATGTTCATAGTTTTATTATAAAAATACAAAAAGAAAACATCATGCCCATGCATGTTTAATCTCTTTTTATTCGCCGCTTCGATCCAGCTAATTAGCTATATATAAATGGAATAAATATCTTATACATCTTCACATGCTTTCTTGTTTCTTATAGTTAATTATTGTCAATTATTATTCAACTAGCTAGATTTAACACGTGCTTAGTTATTTGGAATTATTTCATACATATGCATTCTGATTAATGATGATGTTTCATGTTGATAGATGATAAGACGCTTGATACATGCGAACAATAGCTTTAATGCGATAAATGTAATGAATTTATAATGAGTTTCAGAAATTAAGTGATTTGTTCCATGATTTGATGTCATTTTTGTAGTCGTCGGCAAGATTATTTCGTGATCGCAATATGTGTTATGTTTCGTCTTGCAAATTGCAATGGCTTGTACCTAGGCACAACGTACGACTAAATTTTATCTGTTTTTTTTTGGTCGAGAATCTTATCTAGTCATTGTTTTAACAATATATTTTAGCAACTAACGATTACGATCAGAACTATTAAACGTTAAGAGTATAAACGTTTTAATTTAAAATTAATGACAAATCATAGAAATTTGTTGTTATTGATATTGTTTGGTCAGACAAAAATGAAATTATATCTTAGATTTTGGAGTTTGCCTAATACCAACTCTTCAAAGATTAGTTGAGTTTTGGTTCAGATCCTCTGAATTAAAAATAAAACAAAAACAGTAAAACAAACATGATTTGCTTATAGTTGTTAAACACTAACAAGTAACATCTAATAAAAACGAATATTGATTTGATAGATATTACTGATGGTTATCAGGTAACAAGAACAAAACGAACAAGACCAATGCTTTGTATTCATTTCATCTTGTAGCTCTTTTGCTGATTATAAAAAGACTTGGCGATATAGTTAGTTTTTTGGTTTGTTACTGCATACTTTGCATATATTTATAGTAAAAATAACCGATTTAGATTGTTGTTTGGAATTAGATTGTCTTCGAGCAAAATATCTCAAAAGCTTACAATCAAAAAGCTTGTGAGTAAGCGAGACAATAGGACACGTGGCAGTGAGGACAAGTCAAGTGATCTAACCGGTAAACGGAGAAGCATCAGACATGAGATGACAATCTTTGACTACGTGTCATCAAAATCCACATGGTGTTCTCTTATTGGTTTAGATGTTAGATCTTAGATTATGTAGTTGAAGTAACAGAGAGAAGATCTAATAGCGTTAAGTTAACACGTGTCAACTTTTCTTTCGTTTAACTTTAATCAGCCTGGATCCAATTAGGTGAACTATTTGATTCTCCTACTCTTCCTATACTTTGATTACTCGTTTCAATATCCACGTCGGACATAAAATGATTTTTGTATATTTTTTTTTCCATTTGTAAAAGAAAATATGAATGCAACTCATACCAAAATGACTTTAACATATGTCTTGTTTTTTTTTAAATTAACTTATTTTTTTATTATAAATTTGGCCACAAGCTTGCTATTTCTCTATTTAACTATATATATATATATATATATGATATCTTGAATTAGTATTTAAATGGATTTTGTGGTAGTTTAGTTTTTTGTTTGTGCCAAATTTGAATACAAAAACACATACAGACTCCTAATTTTCTATCATCCAAAAATTCTTAATATATATATTGAAAATTTTAGCAAGTATTAATGCACACTACACCATGATTACCATCTCTAGCTAGTTTCATATTTTAGTTTGTTAAATGTACTCTTATTTATTGTAACTTTGAACATAAATGTTTTCATATTTGCTTTTTTTTGTGTGTCATATTTCTTCTGTAGAAAAATCCAATAGGTCGACAAAAATCAATTAGTTAGTGACGTGGAAATATGATTAAAGTATAAAATAGTGACGTGGAATTGTATCTTGGGAAGTCAAAGTTTGGAGAAGGTTTGGAGTAAGTAGAAACACGAGCATGATCAACAAAAGTGTTCGATGTGAGTTGTTCTATTGCCACACCGACCACGCAAAGATACACATACGTATCTTGGTCAATACACACACACAACACACATACACATATATAAAGAATATACTACATGTTCCTCAAGAACACAAGATATTACAGAGCAAAGGTTGATAGAAGCTAAGTTCAATAAATGTCGAGCTACAAGTCCTTCTTCGTGTTGATATTTCTATTCATTTCCTGTCCGAGAACAAATTATGTCTGTGCAGCGAGGCCTTTATTGGAGTCGGGACACACGAGGACGAATACAATTTACACGACCGGAAGCAAACAAGGTGCATTTCGAAGTGGAACAATGAACGATTGTCTTCCAAAAGGAGTTCGTTTTAATTCAGCTCCTAGTCGTTACATTAATAACCATGCTTTAGCTTCTAAGCTTTGTTCTACTTCAGAGAAAGCTATTCCTAAGCCGTAAAAGTAACGAAGCATATACAATAACATATCTCATGAAATCTAAGTGTTAAAAAAAAAAAATCATGAATTTGTATGCATATAGTTGTATATTTCACCTAGTTGTTTATTTTTTCTGTTCATGGGTTTATTCTTGATATAAAGCCCATGTCTGTATTTTTATTATTATTTGTATTTATATTTTTGTTATTAAATTGAAGCTATATATGTCTGTATGCAAATTTACCAATCGGAGCCTATCTACCATAGGTGAAAGAAAGAAAACAAAAATTATATGAAAGTTGTTGCTTAAAGCAGTAATCAAACACAAAACATTTTTTATTTACAAAAACGGGTTGTGTTGTGCTAAGTGCTTTAAATTGCAATTGATAATTCATAGATATGTTCGAACTGATTACTGTCAGTAACTATATAATCGTCTTCTGATTATTAATCAATTAATCATAATTGGATGTGGCAACGTAACCAAAAGTTCTCTCAAGAGTTCAAAATGTTGTTAGCGGAAGAAAAATCAAAAAGAGAGTAACAAACACAATCAACCATTTTTACAGATTTTAAAGTTTGCACCTAAAGCTAAATATGTGAAATTTGTCACGATCACAACTTTTATTTTTATTTTTATTTTTTTCTCATATAAATATATATATATAATTTGTTTAATAGAAGGTGTAAATGTAAAATATGTTCATAGCTTCGTATAAATGGAAAAAAAAACTCGATAATTATTGGCAAAGTCAAGTTTGATAAAATCATCGACTCAAAAATTTATTTGACGATCGTTCTGTATATTTGTTTCTTCTTCAACTCGGTGCTCAAATCTTAGATACGATCTCTCAGCTGTAATCTCATCAATTATCTATTTAGGGGTAAGCTATGGGATGTGCTGCTTCTCTTCCAGGCAAGTCTTTTTGTTCTCTCTCTTTTTTTTTGTTGAATTTACCCTCGATTTTCTAATAAAAAGTGAAAATTGATAGAGACCATCGAGAAATTTCATCACCAATTTTCAGAAGGTGGATAATTGGAGTTTTGAATTAGAATCTTCCCGAAATTGGGAAACTTTGATGATTAGTTAGGGTTCATTTGGGGAGAATTGGAAAAAGCGAATCGTTTTATTGATTCTTGGAGATTATGCGTTTTGTGTAGCAGATAGGAACGCTGGAGCGTTAAGTGGTCTTAACAATTCAGAGAATGCAGTTCCAGCAGATGCGAAAAATCTACGCGTGAAGGTGCGATTTTTGTTTTTGCTCTTGTTTAAAAATGAACTTGTGAAGGTAATTAAGTGCAATTTCTAATAGTTTAGAAGTTCCTTGCTTTTGTGATCTATAGTCTTAAGTCACACATGCTGTAAGATCAGATGTGAGCAAAGCTTAGGGAAGCTTTTAGTGGAGCTTTATAGAAAGTAAACTCTTTATAGAATGGTAGAATGTTGTTAGCACACCCACAAATGTCTTTACGTAGCCAATTATTATAAGAGAAAATAACTGATATCAAGCTAATTTTGAAACTCTGACGCTACTGTAAGGAAAGAGTTCTTTTTGGCCCGTGTAGTATATTATTGGTATTAACTTTGCGCAGGTCAAATGTCTAACTTTTGATTTCACTTGAATGCAGTTAGTTCTATTAGGAGATTCTGGTGTTGGTAAAAGCTGTATTGTTCTTCGATTTGTCCGTGGTCAGTTTGACGCTACATCTAAGGTGAGTGAAATCTTGTTATCTATTTGTTTTTATTTGACCATCTAACACTCTTTTAGACCACCGTTCTCTGATATGTGGCATATGAATGGCTATTAGAGTTTTTGTCTGCCACTGAACTACTAGTTTTGTATCAGGTAACTGTTGGAGCCTCGTTCTTGTCCCAGACAATAGCCTTGCAAGACTCTACCACAGTGAAGTTTGAAATATGGGATACAGCAGGGCAGGAGAGGTGTTAAATCCTTCATGCAGACTTGTATTGCTTAGTTTATTAGATAAACGCCTTGCATGTTCCCGAGGGCTTAATCTTTTTTCACTCGATTCACTAGGTATTCTGCTCTTGCACCACTATACTACCGTGGAGCTGGAGTTGCTGTTATTGTGTATGATATAACAAGCCCTGAATCGTTCAAGAAGGCACAGTATTGGGTCAAGGTATGTTTTCAAGGGATTCAAAGGGTTCCATTTTCTTCAAGTTTTTTACATTCGTGCAATGGCTTCCGAGCTATATCTTTATTATGACTGAAAATTTGACTTGCAGAAAGTCCTATAACCATGAAAAAAGTATAAAACCAATTGATTTCCTTCGACTCATATGATCTCAATGACTGAAACATTGAAAAAGATTAGAACAACTCTACCTGTTTAAATGGTACCCAATTGTATATAGGCTCAAAAAGAATAAAAACTCCATTCGATATTCTGTTAGTTTTATATAGTTTTTCGTTCTTTCCTCCACTTGGCAGCTAGCTTATTGTGATTTAAACAGCCGTGATTACACTTTATTCCAGAAAAGTGGCTGTCATCAAGGATGGCAAGTCACTCTTGACTATATTAGCAAAGTCATCAAAGGAAAGAAAGTATCCAAACATTTTCCAGTATTTTACTCAAACATATAAAATACTAGGATATCATACGGCGATTGTTGAGCAACTTGTTGACTTCTCTGACATTTTTTCCCAATTAATATGCACATTGCCTTGATATTATGCAACCATATGGTACAACTCCATGTGGGAAAGTTATTAACATTATATTGAATTTAGTGTTGTTGTTTTACCTCTGCCCTTAAATCTGACAGGAACTGCAAAAGCATGGGAGCCCAGATATTGTTATGGCTTTGGTTGGTAACAAAGCAGATCTACATGAAAAAAGAGAAGTATCAACCGAGGTGAGTTTGCATAAACTTCTTCAACTAGAATCAGTAGAAACTTGTCACTTACTTCTTCAGCTCGTAAACACATTTTCAATTTCTTAACAGGATGGGATGGAGCTATCAGAGAAGAACGGCATGTTCTTTATTGAGACGTCAGCCAAAACAGCAGATAATATAAACGAACTATTTGAGGTGTGCATATCTTTATTGCCTCATGATTGTGATCGATTGTCTTATCACCTGCATTTAACGAGCTCTTGTGATCCGTTTCTTATATTACTTTAGATTTGGAGATTGAACATTTGATAGGCAGTGAGTTCTTTGGTTGCTGATTGTGTTTTCTTTTTCTTTTCTAAGCGACTTACAACTTAAAGATTCATAGCTTTTATTATGTAGAAAGAAGGCTTAATATGAACTATGTGTGACTCAACTTGTTTAACTGTACATTTGTCTGGTAGGAAATTGGCAAGAGGCTGCCTCGTCCTCCTCCTTCATGATTGAAGTGTTGAACCATCTTCAGGGAAGGCAAGAACCCATTTACGGAAGACTGATCTTTTCATTACTTTTTAAATGTAATGCTTAAAAATGGTATTTCTCCATCTGTTAAGTGTGTTGTATAATGTGATGAAGATTTGCGATTGAAACCCAAGTTTAATTAAGCAATGATGGAGATCAGTTATCAGTACATACTTTGGTTTTCATGAGTTCATTCATCAGACGATAGAGAAGAGTAAGGCTTACATCAAAATCAAATGATTACATATACTTGTGGGAGAGATTGTTGCAGCCACTCTACAAAATTGAACAAATATAAAAATACGTTGACCATTTCAAATAGGTGAAAAAAACAAATTCGGTTCAATAAAAAAAATACACGAAAAAAAAACAGAATCTAAGGAACATATGATTGGTTAGAAAATTGACAAAATGTGGCTTTTCATGTCCAAAGATGCTATTTTTTTGTCATGTTGATGAGAGAGACAATTCCGCAAATAATAGTTGTAATGCAATGTGTACAGATTAATAGTCTTTAAATCAATTTTGACCAAATTCTTCTTCTTCGTCGTCTCTTTTAAACCCTTTGAGAAGTTCTTTTGAACAGCAAAATCTAAGGATGGTATTGACAAATTGTTCCCACGAGGAGCTTATGAGTCGACTCCTTGACTTTGTCAAAGAGATTTCTGGGTTTTCCTCTACAAGGGGTTTCATCGGGAAGATCCAAGGCGATCTTGTTCGTAGGATATCTCTTCTCAGCCCTTTCTTCGAAGAATTGATTGACGTCAATGTGGAATTGAAGGAGGACCAAATTTCAGGGTTTGAGGTTATGGGAATCGCTCTTGATTCCAGTCTTGAGCTTTTTCGATCGTTCAATGGAGGAAGCAAGCTTTTTCAGGTTACTAACTACTCATTTCTGTAAGATTGAATATTTGCAATTTCATCTCTTTTGTAGCGGGCAAAGTGAGAAATTTTCTTTGTTTTCTATTCGTGGATTTAAGATTTTGGTGTTTAGGGTTTTGCTGTATATCTTTGTCGTCTATAAGAATGTCAAGAATTTGGTTATTATTTCTCTGATTTTGGAGTTAAATTGAGACTCTGCCTTAACTAGAGAAGAATAAAAGTTCTTTCCTTTTTGGATTATATTGGGAAAGTTTATGGCGTTTTTGTTTGTGGCCATCATGGTTTTAGTTGATCGATGATTTATGTAGAATTTGTAATCTGTATATTGTTTTCTCGTGTTTGAGCTTATTACTGTCTCCATATCTCCAAGAATGCACTTGAAATAAAGAAGTTGAGACATTTTTGTTTTCTCTGCCGCAGATTTTCAACAGGAGTTCTATTGTGAAGAAGCTCCACGATATGACACTGGAGATTGAAGCAGCCTTAAGTCACATTCCTTATGATAAGATTGAGGTGTCAGATGAGGTCAGAGAACAGGTACTTCTCAATAAAATTTTCTTTTTTCTTGGTTTGAAGACAATTGAAAATCCGGAGGGTTTTGTTTTGTTAATTAAATCTGAATTCTGATAATATGCTCTCTGAATTTGTAGGTTCAGCTTCTGCATTTTCAGTTCAAGAGAGCAAAAGAAAGACGGGAGGAGTCTGATGTACAACTTAGCCGTGATCTAGCAATGGCAGAGAATGTGATGGATCCTGACCCTAAAATCCTCAAAAGACTGTCACAAGAACTCCAACTCAGTAGTATTGATGAGCTGAAGAAAGAATCACATGCAATACATGAATATTATCTTACATATGAAGGGGATTTTGATGACTGTTTTGAGAGGATGTCCTCACTGCTTAAGAAGTTGGTAGACTGTGCAGCAATGGAAAGTTCAGAACCCGATACATCCACCGGAAACAAATTAATTTCAAGACATCGTTCTCCTGTTATACCAGAGTATTTTCGATGTCCAATATCACTTGAACTGATGAAAGATCCTGTTATCGTCTCCACTGGACAGGTCTGCTTTTGCAATTTTCTTGTGCATTGTAGTGAGTTTGATATTACACTTGTGTATTTGTTGTTTTAGCTGATTTTTTTTACCTTGCAGACATATGAAAGACTATCCATTCAGAAGTGGCTCGATGCTGGTCATAAAACCTGTCCGAAATCTCAGGAGACACTTTTGCATTCTGGATTAACCCCTAACTACGTGTTAAAGAGTCTTATATCTCTATGGTGTGAGAGCAATGGTATTGAGCTACCGCAAAATCAAGGGAGCTGCAGAACGGCAAAACCAGGTGGAAGCAGCTCATCAGATTGTGATCGAGCATTTGTTCTTTCCTTGTTAGAGAAATTGGACAACGGTACTACAGAACAGCAAAGAGCTGCATCTGGAGAATTACGGTTACTAGCTAAGAGGAATGTAGACAACAGAGTTTGTATCGCTGAGGCTGGAGCCATACCACGCCTTGTAGAGCTGCTATCCTCACCAGATCCTCGGACTCAAGAACATTCTGTGACAGCTCTTCTTAATCTTTCCATAAATGAAGGGAACAAGGGAGCCATTGTTGATGCAGGAGCCATAACGGATATAGTAGAAGTGCTTAAAAACGGAAGCATGGAGGCTAGAGAGAATGCAGCTGCGACCCTTTTCAGTTTATCTGTTATCGACGAAAACAAAGTGGCAATAGGTGCTGCTGGAGCTATCCAAGCCCTTATTAGCTTGCTTGAGGAAGGGACTCGAAGAGGCAAAAAAGATGCTGCAACAGCGATATTCAATCTATGCATATACCAGGGGAATAAATCAAGGGCGGTTAAAGGTGGTATTGTTGATCCTCTAACAAGATTACTGAAAGATGCAGGAGGTGGAATGGTGGATGAGGCTTTGGCGATTCTGGCAATTCTTTCGACAAACCAAGAAGGGAAAGCAGCAATAGCTGAAGCAGAAGCGATCCCAGTTTTGGTTGAGATTATAAGGACAGGGTCACCAAGGAATCGGGAAAATGCTGCAGCAATACTTTGGTACCTATGTATTGGGAATATGGAGAGGTTAAATTTGGCAAGAGAGGTTGGTGCAGATGTTGCCTTAAAGGAACTTACCGAAAATGGAACTGATAGAGCAAAGAGGAAAGCTGGGAGCTTGTTGGAGCTCATTCAGCAAACCGAAGTTGTTGCAGTATCTACTGTACCATGAAAGCCTCGCTCTTGTGGATTGTGATTTTTGTTTCAGTTTAGATCATGTGTATAGGTAACTTTGGATTGAGTCTGACAAAAGAATCTTCTGTAATAATGTTGTGTATTTTTTGACTCAGATGTGTATATCTATGTGATTAAAACTTAAAAGTATAAAGAACGAGCGCCACTTAAATACGAAAGTAGAAGCCGAATTTGATTTGCAGAATTTGAGGAGAAATGTATCAAGAAAACATTACTGAATTTGTTCAAAAAGATCACGCTGTATCTCACTCCAAAAACAAAAACTGATATACTCTACAACATTGGAATACTGTTCACTCTTCAACCAAAATGATCCAGAAGACGAACAAAGATTTCCCAAAAAGAAAAAAACACATACACACTCAAAAGAGAAAAGATGTAACATAACGCTCTTTTTTACGGATCAGCCTAGTTTTTCCATGAATGTTTCTATTAACGTTGCGCCATTGATGATTTTTGTTGTAGCAATAATCAAATCATAAGCCATTCCTTCCTGAGAAAATATTATGCAGACGCAAGACTGAAAGATTTAGCGGACAAAAAGAGTGACTTTCGATTATAAAATCTTGAAGTTTGCATATTACCTTAGAGGCAAGATACCGTAAAGCAGAGATCTCAGCAAATGTTACACCTCCAATGAAGACAACAAGAACAATTGAGCGTCTTCCATCAGCAACACTGTAATGATGTCTCACATGAAACCTCTTATATATTTTAATACTTCAATGATTTATCTTTTTGAGCAAAGCACACAGGCTGTTAATGAGAAAGTTACCCATTTGCAGCTCCGTGCAATGAATCAACCGATGGACTACTTGGGAATCCACTCTGCTCATAGTAGGTACATAGTGACATATTTGCAACCCAAAAAATAGAAGATGCAATGGCATAACAAAAGTAGAAGTCCCAAATTGGGTAAAGGAGAAAGTGTACTGACTCTTTTAGTTTCCAGATGCGGTCCTGGCAACATCTTCAAAATGTCTTCCATAGGACGCCTGTAAGGTAGATTGAGTCAGCAATGAACCACACTATTCTTTTCACATTTATAAAGGAATTAGTAAAAATTCTCTCAAGTTCTGACATTTATGCTTAGTTTTTATTTTGCTTCTTGATTATTTAATTATTTAGGAAAGCTAACGTGCAGATTTCACAGGCTTAAAAGCCAAAAGTTTTGGCTAGAAGAATGCAAGAACATACTAACCATCCAGAATGTATCGCTTGTTGGATAAGACGAATGCTAAGAGGAGCATATCCAGAATAGACATAAGCGATATCATCAGGCCTGCACAAGAAATTTATTTTCTTTACAATTCAAAACTGATTATAAAAAGTTGGTGCAAGGCCTAGCCATTCAGATGTACTCGCATATTTTTATTCAAGATCAAGTTTACATATTTCAGGGCTAGACATCTGCAGCCACTTCATAGTTCATAAGCTTAACTCCATCACCAAAATCATGTCAATGAATATCTTGTACTCAGTACGAGACAACATGACTAAAAAAAGAAGTTTACCTTGACGTATCAGTATCTTCAACTATAAGTTTCAATGTACGTTTAACTGTCTGCCAGTTACTTCTAAACTCCTGCAAGAACCAAACGAAGGTGCAACATGCCATTGAAATGTAAGACTTACCCTAACCATGTGATACAAGAATTCAACCAGGGAGCCAAGAATAATCAAACCTGCTTCTTCAACAATCCTGCTTTTTCCAAGTTGTTCAACGTGACCACATGCTCAAACCCATAGCTGTGGAGTAGTTCCATTCTGGAAGTTGAGACCCGAAGACAAGATATGATTATAAACAGTAAATTAAAATTTATATCACAAAATGACTGATGGAAGCTTAACTTGCCTTATATAATCAAATTGCTTTTTTGGTAATCCTGAGTTTGTAACAGAAAATAGGACTAATAAACGTAGGACATTAGTGAGAGGCTCCTGTTTATGAATCATCTCTTCTATGTACTCAAAGCATCTGCATATAAAAACTATAGTTAGCACAGACTGTAATATCCATAATGCCAGTCAAGTAAAATGTATTTCACATCCCTTAAAACAGAGAGAATCACAAAATATTCTTGAATTTAACTATTAAATACACTTGAAGCGTTTTCTTAAAAGAAACTTACATGTCATAACTTTCTGCCTCAACAAGTGTTTGTTCCATATCAAGTTGTGAAAGAAATGATTGCTTAGATGTGAATGTCGTCAAATGCTGTGCAAGATGTATGTGCCTCTGGGAAAGAGAAAAACCAGAACCAATTAAGTTAAAATGAAACTAATTTTTGACTGAATGCGACATAAAAGAAAAGGAACTTAAAGAAAACAACATAATACTTACTGTCATCTCTGGTAGTGAGTTAAGCTTCTTAACAAAGTCCTTTAGCTCAGAAACTGTCTGGGTCTGAACAATATATTATCATGTCCCATTAAAAATGTGGGAAAAACTATTAATTTTAAGGAAAAAATAATAGGCTGATCATTAGTTCTCCTAAGGCATAGCATGGTCTATTTAAATTTGGTAACTATTATTGAGCCAAAGAGGTCCCTTGATCGATGGCTGAGAGATTTGAAAATATGTATGTACCAGAACCTCTATCATGGAAACAAGTCTACTTAAAGGAAGAGAGCGACAAACATACAGAATTAATTTCAGTGTAGTCTTCTTTCATGGATGTCGCCTTTTGACGTAGAACCTGCAAGTGTTTTGCGTTTGGAAGATAAGGCAACATAATTCCATGTCACAGAGAACGAAAGCCAAAAGGGAAAATGTCAACCTGTACAACGACTTCAAAGTTGAGATCCCTTGTCTCCTTGAACAACTTATCACTGTAAATTTAAGCAATCAAGAAATAAAAATGATACTCAAACGTGTCCCGTGATTGAAGGATTTTATATACGAGCAAAGTAACTAACCTTGAATTAAGGGGAACTTTCTTTTTCCCCTCCTGCTGGCCACCCATCACAGATGAGTCGACCTCAACAGCTCCATTACTGATATGCAAAAACTTTAAACAAAGGCTGGAGTCATCTAACAAAATACCCAACCGACCAGTATATTTTAAATCCAAATTGTGTTGTATTTTAATTATCATTGCAGCCAATGAAACCAAAATAGTCCTACACCATTGTTTTACCTTCCCCAAACTCCAGAAAAGTACATAAACTCAGTAGGATAATGACAAAGCCAGCAATAACTAAATTTTCTCTCACACTTGCGTAAGACTTAAATATGAGAAGAGATATCGAAAACATATAACTCAAATTACTAGTACAACTATGATACATGACGTCAGTATCACCACTTTAGAGTGTAAAAAGTCCACCAGTTGCACTCCCGGAAAATTCCATTCAAGCTACTTCTAGTCAAAACTATAGTATTCAATGTTTTGTGACATTACCTCGTCTATCAGCCCCTCATAAGTTAGTTGGGAGCACATAGGAGTAACCATGTCAACCTGAAAGAGAAAAGTAAGAGTTGAATCTGATAGCACCATGTGAATATATCTTTTACAAGTGTGCATTAGAAAGGTAATACGTGATTTTTTCTTTGAAAATAAAATGAAAATAACCTACGTTCAGAGACGGGTCATAAAGTGATGTTGTGGCACAGCCTCTACTTGCTTGCCGTAATAATTCTTATCACTGAATAAACTAAAAAAACACCGAACTTCAAGAAAACTAACACTTATCTGTGGCTAGAGTTCGTCCCAGAAAGTTAACTACGGCCTTACCAGGCACCAGCCAGTCCATATTCCAAATCAAATGGGATTGTAACATATTTCTCTTACTCTTAACCTATATATGCAGAATTCTGAATCCGTCGGTTGAGTCATTTAGTATATATTTTCAACTTCCTAATTAGACAGAGTTCTTTAACATTCAATTTTTTATGTGTAAGCTTTTTCAGTTAACAGGAAAACGCATGATAATCTCACCTCTCTATCCAATAAAATGAGTGTATCCACTTCAGGCCTTCCCACCTAATATTGAACAAACATCATTAAGAATATTGACAAACGTAAACAAAAAGCATGTTCTACAAATATTATATAGCCAAGTCACTGAATATTATAGCATTCAAACTGTTGTATGCAAATTTACATCATTCGAATTGACAGGTTCTTCCACTTGCATGCGGTTTAGTATATCTACAACACGAACTGATGCTTTTCCCTTTGCCCTCACTTTTGATATAACTCCAAAAGAAAACTATGAGAAGAGTCAGTCATAAGATAATTGTATTGATCGCAATGTAATGAATAGTGAAAGATTTGTACCTCGAGCTCATGTATGGCTTTTGCAACATGCCAAAGTGAGCTAACATCACCATCTACAAGGCAATCCTACCATTCAAAATCCATAATAAACCGAGATAAATAGAAAGCTGTGATTTTAAGGCCTCATGAAAAGGGCACATAAAGTTATAAGTAGGAAATGGACCCATGAGAATTCTACACACTTTTTCAGAGAGCTCAAGCTCGAATGAAATCACATCCTCATCTAGTGGAACCATATACAGGGGAAACTCCTTCACAGTAACCAGGTTATGCACTTTTTCCTGCTCAAGAATCTGGAAACAGCAGAAAAATATATTTACTACCCCTTATACACAAGGGGCTAGAATAAAAAAAATAAAGTACAAATAGTATCAGAGGATGGCAAATAACCACATACCTTCTCACACGCAACTGACCTACGAGGGACAAAGTAAACGTAGTAGTCTCTTTGAATCGCTTTTGAAATATCATTCTGAATGTGAGAAGCTATGAATTTCATAAAACTGAGTTGAGAACGAACAAGATAAATAACTTTTGTGCATTCAGTCTGAACAGGTTCTGCAGAAAGATGTCGTAATTCCAAACCAAGTTCCTGTTCAGCGATACAAAGACAAAAAAAATGTCACCACTAATGTTAAAACCAAATTCAACCATTAGGATAAGTAAATAAGTTCTATCATATCTTCCTTCACACAATAGGGAAATCAATCTCCAAGACTGAGGACTTGGCTATTGAAGCTTACAAAATTCCTCACAGCTATTTATTCCACGAAAACGAAGTAAGTAGGAAGCCGGAAAGTACCTTCAGCGCCGACGTCTGGATGATCAATGAGACGGAACCACTGAGCTTTGGATCAATAACCAGACACTTATTGCCACGAATCTACAACCAGAGGCACCAAAGAAAGATAAAAAGAAGTCTTTTGAGGAATCGGAATAAGAGAACCACTCATGATTCTCGATCATGCAAAATTGGTTTAGTAATTTCATCGAAAAGAAAAGAACTCAAGAGTAAAAATGAGAAAGCAAGTGGTTTTATTTCACATCACATTCTCAATAGAGATATGTCTGATCAAATATAACCCAGAAATTTTCGGCAACCACTTCCGAATCATATCAAAAGAGAGAAACGGGACTAACGTCTTTAAGCATGTTTACGAGCTCCCTCTGAGACTTCTCTCTGAATAAGAAGAAATGAGCCAACATATAAGATAAGAAAAAAAGAAACGATCAATAAAGTCTTAAGTATGAAAATCGACTTACCTAATGGATTTGAGATTGAGAGGAGCATTATCCAAGTTAGGGATCTGCGCCATGGACGATGATCAATAAAATGATCAAACTTTCTCCGATTAATGTGCACCGTGTGACCTCGACGATAGTCCACCGCAGTGGAAGAGCACGGTGAAGAAGATAATCAAATCACTAAATGGGCCTAAAACCGTTGAAATTGGGCCGTAGTAAACCGAAGTGAAATTAGAATCAGAAGAGTAAAAAACCGAACCGAAGTGTGTTAAACGTAAACCACTATGAACAAACGCGGGAACCAATTAAAGCAAAA
>WJSH01008715.1:13155-48858 GCA_009757365.2 Lepidium campestre | reverse complement strand
TCCACTTCCCCACGAAATTTTCAAATTCCCTTTTTTTTTATAAACAATCTTTTTTTTTTTTTTCTCTCTCTACTGTTCGTGCTTCGTGACGATCTAGCTATGGCTTCTTCTAGTTCCTCCTCCGCACTCAGATCGTCGGCGAAACACGCGGCGGAGAGGATTCAGCAGCATTTGCCTCCCAATAATCATACAGGTTTTCTCTCTTCTTCTTCCTTGAATTTGCCTTCTAGAACCTCTATCATCGCTCCTGGAGTAGCACACTCTTCTCGTCTTAAAGATCGACCTTCCTCCACTGCCTCCTCCGCTTCCTCCGTCTCCGCCTCTTCTCCTTCTACACGCCGCTCCGGCACTCCCGTTCGCCGTTCCCAGTCCAAAGACTTCGACGACGACAATGGTCTCTCTCTCTCTCTTTCTCTCTCTCTTCGTATTCACTCATGTATCCGTACGATTCACTACAGTTGAAAGATGAGTCGTTTTTTTTGGTTTTCTTAACGGATTTGACTTTTACTGTAGAGAAAAGCTATAGTTGATTTGGAGATTGTTAAATCAAATTGGTGGATTGTTTGAGATAATTGATGGTTTTATTTATCTAAAATTTAGACTGTATAACATTACAAGGCGGCTAGATGTTGTGGCTCCTATAAAATGCACAAACTTTGGCTTAATCTTTGCTATGTTAAGAGATTTAAGACTTGTGGCAAAACAATAAGCTTTTTCCGGGACCATCAGACTTTGCAGTTAATCTGTTCTTAATTCACTTGTGAGGTTTCCTATTTTCGATTAGATTTTATCTTATCTAGAGAGTTGGAAGATGCATATTAGATGATTGAACTTTCTTGATCATTATTCATATGAAATTTTTGTTAACTTTAGATACGAATGTGGTGATTGGAACTTTGGATAGTGATATTCGAAAATTTCATACTTATCTGCAGATCCTGGGAGGGTAAGAGTTTCAGTAAGAGTTCGACCTCGAAATGGAGAGGAACTTAAATCGGATGCTGACTTTGCTGATCTTGTTGAATTACAACCCGAGGTGAGTGAAAGCTAAGTTGCTAGCAAATTGCAGCTTTTCTCTTCCAAGTCTGTAATTAGTGGATATCAAGGTGTTTTAGATCAATATAAAGTGTTTTTTTTTTTTTGGTTTCCTGCGCAGATAAAGCGGCTTAAGTTGAGGAAAAACAACTGGAATTCTGATTCCTATAGATTTGACGAAGTCTTTACAGACACAGCTTCGCAAAAGCGCGTCTATGAAGGAGTTGCAAAACCTGTGGTCGAGGTTAGTGAACTGATGATGTAGAATTTGTGGAGACATTCAGGATAAATGTTTTTGGTTATTGATATTGACTAGGTTGAATCTGCAGGGTGTTCTGAATGGATACAATGGTACCATTATGGCTTACGGTCAAACTGGCACTGGTAAAACTTACACGGTAGGAAAAATTGGTAAAGATGATGCAGCCGACCGTGGTATTATGGTTAGAGCTCTAGAAGACATACTTGTGAACGTATCTTCTGCTTCTATTTCCGTGGAGATCTCTTATTTGCAGGTGTGACAGTGCACATCTTCTGATAGAGTTGTATATATGTATTGTATTATTCACTGCTTAAGTGCTGGTCTTCTTGTTGAACATTCATAACCAGAAGATGGAAACGTTTTAATTTCTGAAATGATTCTAGAGCTTATATAAGATCAATTCCTTATGTCTTTATATCTTTTTGTAATTCTCAGCTATATATGGAAACTATACAAGATCTTCTTGCACCTGAGAGAAACAACATTTCAATCAATGAGGATGCGAAGACTGGGGAAGTATCAGTACCAGGTGCTACAGTAATTAGCATTCAAGATATAGATCACTTCTTGCAGGTTTTGCAAGTTGGTGAGACAAATCGCCATGCAGCAAATACGAAGATGAATACAGAATCCTCGCGTAGTCATGCAATTCTTACGGTGTGCTTCCTTATAATATGTGCTCTATATGGTTTCTTGTACATCAACAGAATCCATGTCTTGTGTCTGCCGATTAATAAAATGTATCTTGTTTGCAGGTTTATGTTAGACGGGCTATAAATGAAAAGGCTGAAACGGGAACTAAACCTTTGGGAGATAAAGCCATTCCTAGAGTTAGAAAGAGCAAACTTATAATTGTGGATCTTGCTGGTTCCGAAAGAATAAATAAATCTGGTTTGAACTCCTTCACTGTTCATATAACCATTCTGTTATATCAAGCAGTTTAAAGTTGAGTTATGTCCTCTCTTTTTTGAAGGCACTGATGGCCACTTGATTGAAGAGGCAAAATTCATTAATCTTTCACTTACATCCCTGGGAAAATGCATAAATGCATTAGCTGAAGGCTGTTCTCATATACCAACAAGAGATTCTAAGCTAACAAGGCTTTTACGTGATTCTTTCGGAGGTTAGTTTTCTTGAGCCATTTATGACATATACTTAGATGTCTATGTACGTATAGAACTCATAAACGTGACCAACTTCTGTGTCATATCTTCCTAGCTACTCTTGTGTCTGTGACATAATCTTGAAAGATTGGTTTGTGGTAAATAGGTTCTGCGAGGACTTCACTTATAATAACAATTGGGCCATCTGCACGGTATCATGCAGAAACCACTAGCACAATAATGTTCGGACAAAGGGTCAGTTTTCACAATCTTTTTTCCTCAGAAGTTGTTTATTCATGAGTCTGGTAACATAGCTATAATTTTTTTCTAGATCAATCAATAGAAGCTTTTCTTTTCTGTTCCTTGAAGTTTTTGTTTTCTGCAGAATCACTAGTTTCTCATATACTGGGTCTAGCGAAAATCATAAACGAGAAAGACACAGTTTTCTTTTATTTAGGAGTCTTAAAACTTTTTAGTAATGACTCTTGGTCATGTCTTGCTTTACAGGCTATGAAAATAGTAAACATGGTAAAGCTTAAAGAAGAATTCGATTATGAAAGTTTGTGTCGGAAGCTTGAGACTCAGGTGGACCATCTTACTGCAGAAGTTGAGAGACAAAACAAACGAAGAAATAGTGAGACACACGAGTTGGAAAAAAGATTGAGAGAATGTGAAAACTCTTTAGCTGAAGCAGAAACGAATGCGGTTACAAGGTCCAAGGTATTACTTAAAGTGATTAATATTCAACGATCTTCTTGTTTCTTGATATGATGCTTGTCTTCCTATTCTATTCTACTATATCTGGTGTTTATATTACAAGGGGTGAATATATCTTATACAGTTCCTGGAGAAGGAAAACAACCGCTTGGAACTCCGGATAAAAGAACTTTTGAAGGAATTGCAACTGCAGAAAGATCAGTATGATTTAATGCATGACAAAGCCATACAATTAGAGATGAACTTAAAAAATACCAAGGTACACTTTCTCTCATATATTGTAAGTAATTTTCTCGTAACTACTTACAATATAGTGTTGGATCAAATCCTCTCTCTTTGAGTTTGATCTTAATCTAACTACTACAGAAGTTCTTGGAAGTTTTTTTAAAAACCGGTCCTCAAATATAAGACAAATTTACCAAAAATAGATATATATGTTTTTGAACTGTGTATAGTTGAAGGACTCTGACAGTGCCGATTTAATTGTTAGTAGCAGCAACAGCTGGATAACACAGCATATCAAGAAAAACTGGCACTTGTCAGTCAAGTATATGAGGAAAAAATTGCGGAGTTGGTTCAGCTGGTTGAAGACGAACAAGCCCGGTCAACAAATGCTGAGCATCAGTTGAATGAAATGAAAAGTGTATTGAGCAAACAGCAAAGCTCTATTCAGGTTAGTTAATATGACACCATCAGTCATCATCCGATTGTTATAGCAAAGCTCTATTTTTTGTTCATTAGTCATCATCCGATTGTTTATAGCTTAGTTTTTCTTTTTCTACCTTTTAAACGCATTAGTTATCTGTTCAAACGAAATGGTATTTTTGATGTTAATAGGAACAAGAGATGGGAAACTATCAATATCAAAGGGAACTTGCAGAAACCACTTTCACGTATGAATCTAAAATTGCAGAGTTGCAGAAGAAGGTAGACGATGAAATTGCTCGGTCTAATGCTTCAGAAGAGCAACTTAGACAAATGAAAAGGCTTATAAACGATCGCCAAGTTTTATCACAGGTTAGGCTTATTCCTAATTTCTTAAAATGGATCCAATTAGCATGATACTATCAGCTTTATGTTTCAGGTGTGTGACAAAGGATCAATGTATTTGTCCTCTTTCCATTATTGGTTATACAAACTGTATCTTGCAGAAATTTCTGTTTTCAGTTGTTTTTTTTTTAATTATTTTGGGTCCAGGATAATGAAGAGACAAACGAACTCAAGAAAAAATTAGAAGAACTTTCACAAATGTATGAATCCACAGTAGATGAACTCCAGACAGTGAAATTAGACTATGATGATCTGCTCCACCAAAAGGTGTGATGCTTAATTGGCTGCTTATCTGTTCTTCAGATTTGGTCATATTTAACACATCCAACTGTTGACTGATGAATACGTCACAAAATTTGTGTTGCATAGGAAAAACTCAGTGAAGAAGTTCAGGATATGAAAGAAAAACTCCTTGTGGAAGAAAAGCAGAGAAAGCAAATGGAGAGTGAACTTTCCAAACTAAAGAAGAATCAAAGGGAAAGTGAAATTGTTGTTGAGGTGAATTACAATAAGCTTGTTTAAAAAATTTCCACATGTCTTGTACTTCATGGTCTTGCTAAATCCATTTCATGCCACAGGAAAAGCGATATATGAAGGACGATCTTTCAAAAGGATCATCAGAATCTGGAGCTCTAACAGGCTCACAGAGATCACAAGGATTAAAAAAGTCACTATCTGGTCAGAGAGCTACAATGGCGAGACTTTGTGAAGAAGGTACAATTAATTCTCATAGATTGAGCTCGTTTAGCTTAGACATTCTCTTTTTTGGTTCATTGTGGTTAAATTTAATGGACACCTTTTCTACTTTGATTAGTTGGAATCCAGAAGATATTACAACTCATTAAGTCTGAAGACTTGGAAGTTCAAATTCAAGCTGTGAAAGTGGTGGCTAATTTAGCCGCTGAAGGTACAGCTTCATCTCTCTCTCTCTCTAAACTGGATACTAAATTGTTGTTCTGATACACTGGCACTTTCCATTGAAAAACGGATTCTCAGTTCTTGCACTTACTGCCATTTGACATCATCTCTAGTTTCCAGAAATACTGGTTTCAACAATAGATTACTCACCTTAATGACTTGCATCATGTTTGTGTATGTGTTTAGAGAGTAATCAGGTGAAGATCGTGGAGGAAGGGGGCGTAGAAGCTTTGCTTATGCTACTCCAGTCGTCTCAAAATTCAACAATTCTTAGGGTGGCTTCTGGTGCAATTGCTAATTTGGCAATGAACGGTGAGCACTTTCTCTTGGTGGTCAAGTGCTTTTATGATATTGTTGTTCATAAACCAGGTTAAATTTACTACTGAGAACCAGAGCTAATTTAGACTTAAGTGGCCCCTTGTGGTTGTGTCATTTTTATACAATGCTTGTTCTTGCTTGAATGGAATATATGTGCTTTGTTTTATTTATATGTTTTCGTTGATTTATTAACTGCAGAGAAAAGTCAAGATCTAATAATGAATAAAGGAGGTGCTCAACTCCTAGCAAAGATGGTGACTAAAACAGATGATCCACAGACTCTAAGAATGGTAGCTGGTGCACTTGCAAATTTATGCGGGAACGGTGAGCACAACAAAATTTAAGAATTTCAGTTGCGATGACTTCCAGTATCAGACAATATTTAAACATACATATTCATCTGCTTCGATGCATGTGTAAACTGAGAGCAAAGATAACTTAAAGAAGCTTTGTATTGGGATGCTGCTAACTACATGTCTAACTCTTTACACTGTTGTGTTTTGTCTAAACAGAGAAGTTTCTTAAGCTGTTGAAAGAAGAGGAAGGCATCAAGGGATTACTTACGATGGCAGAATCTGGAAACATAGATATCATTGCTCAAGTGGCAAGAGGGATGGCAAATTTTGCAAAGTGTGAAACTCGAGAAATTATGCAAGGTGTGTAGTCATATTTGCCTTCAAATATACCTCAGAAATTGCACATTCGAATCAATTATAATACCCTGAGGGATATTATGTATTGCTGCAGGACGTAGAAAAGGCCGTTCTCTTCTCTTAGAAGAGGGTGCTCTTGAATGGTTGACTTCAAACTCACATATTGATTCAGCATCAACACAACGTCACATTGAACTTGCACTTTGCCATTTAGCTCAAAATGGTAAGCCTCGTACTGCTCTTTGGACTCTGTAAACTGTTCTTTTATTAGAATTTTGTGTGGGTGGGACATATGACTAATATGTGCATCTCTCTTTTTGATGCAGTCGAAAATGCGAATGATTTCAAAAGAACAGGAAGCGTGACAGAGATTGTAAGAATATCTGTGGAGTCGAGTAGAGATGATATTCGCAGTTTAGCAAAGAAGATACTCAAAACAAACGCTTACTTTTCAAGCTGATCGAGAGGTGAAAGAAAAGACATGTACATAACATAACTGGCGAGTAGCACAGATTCTAAACTAAGTCTGTGAGAATGTCATTAGATTGACTTTATGATTGAGATGATTTATCTGAACGAAAATCAAGGAGAGAAAGCTATGGTTCTTACCAAAGGAATGTTAGGAGATTGTGTGCTGTAATAACTGATTTGATGCTGTATACTGTCTCCGTTGATGTGGACTCCGTTGCTAAATTTTGTGAACAGTTTTCTTTCCAAACATTCTTTTGATCATTTGTGTAATGAATCTGTAATGAATACTCCTTTGTTGTGAAATCTGAAATTTCATCTAGCCAATCCTGCTACCTACGATTGATGTTAAGAGACACATGGAAGACATGATCAAACTCATCTTTAGATGAGGGGATCTGCTTACTATTGTTAGTTCCATGTTGCGATTGTTGTCTTTCAGATTATATAATCATACAAATGTTAAAGATGGAGTATGTGAGTGGTTTCATTGTTGTTCTTACAAGATATGGATATTACAAAATTAGATAGTTCATCATATCTGTAAATGTTTTACAACTCCTAAAGATTTAAATTCAAATGAATCGCTCCTGCTTGTTCTTTGTCAATTGGCATTGTTAGATTCTTCTAATCGTAAAGGCCTTCATCGTACCAAATATCGACCAGAAAGTCCACCATCTCCTACATAAAGATCAGATGAGAAGTATTGAGAATGCATTTAGTTTCTTTCTCTGTTTTTTTTCTAACTCAGTAAGAAAATAGGATGAACATAAGCTTACGGGTAAAGGGATCGACTCAGAGAAAGGTTCATGAGTTGAGAGAAGATCTTCATAAGTAGTGGACCAGCTGCAAGAGATTCAAGATTCAAGATTACCTTAGAAAACATTACTTTACTAACTCACACTGCAAAAAGATACATGATTGCTATTGTTAAATAAACTAAAAGTTGGACAAAAACCTGATAAGCTGATCCTTTGTAGTGTTTTTTCTTTGTCGAGATTTATCTCCAACCCATTTTTCCCTGTTCTCTTGCCACATCTTTGCACCTGTAATCAGAAATATGCTTATAGAAGTGCCCAAGAACATAAAATATCAAATTACAGAGCCAACAAAGGAGTCTCTGCTGGTTATGCCCACAAAAAACAGAGGTAAGGACAAAAACAATTTGGTTTTGTTTTTGTCATAGTGAATAAGAACAAGGTTTCGAAGCAAAGTTCGGATTTTTATTAACAGGAATGATAAGAACCAATGATTTTCTTAAGCTGAAGTGTAGAAAATACCATGATTCACAAAAGTAAGGTTGTTTTCGTTGTTTGTTTTCACCAAGCTTTTCTCTTCTTTGACTAATTTTGAAAGCTCAAGAGGTTTGTTTTCGGTGGACAGACGACAATTTGCAGTATAAAGCTCCATTCTTATTCAATCGAATGATCATTCCTTTACGAATAAACACGATTTTACCAATTTGACATCAAAGGTTTCCACACAAGCTGCTTAAGAAAGAATATTAAACCGATTAAATCTCATTCTAAAAAGCATTTAACTGTTTCAAGAAAGGGGTTGGTATAGTTTTACCTCATTGACATTTTCATCAATCAGCTTGCAGGAAACCTAAAAAATTCAATAAAACAAAAAAAAACCAGACTTCTCAGAGAGAAAAAAAAAACACAATACATTATGAAAGGATCTCTGTAAATCATATCCAACACCAAACTCATTGTTACAGAAAAACATGAAAAAGGTTTCTTTTTTAGCAGCACATTGAGTTTATATTTATTTACAAATCTTCATCTGTAAGGCAATAAAAAGGAGATCTTTCAATTGCAGAACTTGTTCTATCTCCTTAAGAAAGATATTGTAATTGGAACAATGGCATTTCTGATGAATTAATCATTCAAAGATCCAAAATTTTCTAGATCAGAGGCATTCTAGATCTAAATATTTTCTTGGGGAAAACTAAACTTTCTTGATAGAAAGAGAAAGAAAAAAGAAGAGGACAGAGGATTTTGATTACCTTTAAGGAGAAGTATGAGCAGAAAATTTGGTGGAGGGATTGAAACTATATTTTGTTTTGTGTTTGGTTATATATGTAAAGGAAAAAAGTTGGATCTTGAGTCAATGAAAATCCACTAAAAATAAATCTAAAAAGAAATAATTGTGAGGGAAAAAAGAACTTAAAATAATAATTAAGAATTTACATGAAAATGAGTAAAAATCTTAGAATCTATTATCCAGATCTATCTTTGGGTCAATGAGAAAGAAAATTAAGCATGTCCCACGCAACTCAAGTTTCTATCTCAATCCTACGTGTATGTGATTAGGAAGATAGCTCCATTTTTTTATTTTTTTGGAAAGACAAGGTTAAATGTTTGTCACATGCCAAAAATATATAGTTTTCTTTAATATATAATAAATTACTTGATATATTCTGGTCAATTCACATACTTTATCCAATTCAAAAGTTACCTAATTATAGAGTTGTAATCCACATAGTAATTAAAATCTTAACATATTCAATGGATTTTGTTTGAATTCTAACTCAGAGATAATCAAAAACCACTAATTTCAAAGATCTTATTTGACTAAATTATATATATTCTCATAAAGATTTATGGTAGGTGGTTATTTGTATGCAAAAGAACAAAAGAGAAAATTAATACATAGATCGAGTGGAGACACAACCCGTAGCATCATCAAACAGCAAGCTTCGAATCTCGTCCGGAGGCACCTCCAAAGAATGATATCCAAGCGGCAATGTGAGAGCAAAATTAGCCTAGCCAAGTTTATTCACCTCTTTATAGGTGTGAGAAATTCGGACTAATCAGTCCTTTTTGAAAAAGTCATAGCACAAATATACCAAGAAAGAAAGAGGATGTGAAGATTCAATCCATTTCAAAAGAAAACTAACTACTATCTCCGAATCCACATGAAACTCCAAATGTGAAATCTTATTCTCCCAAGCAAGGAAAAACCCGTAGTAAACACCCCAAAGTTCCGCTAGTGGTGCAGTACAAATACCGATATTTAACGCAAACCCACATACCCAATTCTCATAGTGATCACGCAATACTCTACCCGCCGAAGCTAGACTAGGGTTCCCCTTTGAAGCGCCATCTGTGTTAAGGCAAATCCACTCAGTACTTGGTGGCGACCAACCAATAAGCGTCGGCACTCTCTCCCAAGGTACATTGGAAGCAGATGAGACGAGAATGACTGCATAATTTGCTTTGCTCAAATCTTGAAGAAAGTTTACTCTGTCCCGACGAAAATTAATACATAGATAGTTATTTGTACATATGCAAATAAATGTGACAAGAAAGATCACCTAGTTTCGAATTGGTGAAAAACTTTGAACACAATAAAAACTTATATAATTTTTTTTTGAAGATTTACCGTATTTGTTTGTTTTTTAACAATTGGATCAATCAAACATCCATAAACCAAATTTTAAACTTATAATATAAGTAGTCTGAACTCAGTAAAAAATACGAATGTTTAACTATTTGACCAAAAATATTTTCGATATTTTATTATACTAGAAAAATGGTTAAATTAACATGATTCTTTTGAACAATACGAAAATAAATGAAAAAAAGAAGGAAAGTAAAAATGGGAAAATAAGGAGAAACTATTCAATAAACCTCAAATGTATTAAGAGATAGGTAAGTAACATGCATGGGTCTTGTGTAGTTTCTATACACCCTTATCTAAGTTGATAACTTATTCATCATGTTATACATTACAGAAACTTTGTATTTGTATGGAGTTGAGAAATCTAATAAGAAGTCATGAATGTTTCTTATGTTATGGAGTTTATAATGTGATTGATTACTAAAGCTCATATAACAGGGATCAGATTTTACAACTATATTTGGGTTGGTAAACTGATCCAAGAGGTTTAATCACTGAGAATTCAAGCTCGAAAGAGGAATCGATCGACAAGACAAAATACAGGTTTCATAATCTGTCTTTTATTACAGTGTTTTGATACACATAAAAGCTCATAAGGTACATATTTTCTATTTTTACATTCACTAGTTGAAAGGGATAACAATGTCGCCAATGTTCTTGTGCCATGGATCGGCCAAGTGAGTAGCCAAGTTTTCCAATGGTCCTGTCCCTGGGTAAGCTGATTGTTGCACACAGAATCCTACAAATGCCAACAGTGCAAGCCGACCTAACACACCCACCAAGCAAAACCATAGCATTAGATATACATTTTGTTTTATGTAAGTTGATCAAGTAATGTGAGATGTGTGTGTGTGTGAGCTTACCATTCTTGATCTCCTTAACTTTCAACTCCTCGAACTTCTTGGGGTCCTTAGAGTATCCAAGAGGGTCAAATGCGCCTCCTGGGTACTTCTTTTTCTCAGGGTCTTTCTCCATACTTCTCTGGTGCTCAACAAATGCAATAGCTAAGAACTCAATGGCCAAAATTGTTGGTAAAGTACCCCATGGGACTGGGTTCCCCAAGTAAGTGGCTTGACCTCCAGGAACTGCTGCCCATTCCTGAGCCTTAACCCAGTTTCCATACCCTAATGCTTCTGGAACCAAAATCCCTGGCTACAACACATACCACACCAATTCCATTAGATCAAACTCTACAAGACTAAACCTTTATGATTTGACAAAAATTGGATATTGGAACTTACAACAGCAAGCATGGCCCATCTACAGTGGATGAGCTCTGATTCTTTGTATCTCTCAAGGTTCTCTGGAACTTCTCCAAGACCAAGTGGGTCAAACCCGAAGTCACTGCACAATTTTGTACCCAATAACTTAGAAAAATGAAACCTTTTCAAACAGCCTCCAATGTTAAAAATCAGAACTTTTGTGTCCTCAAAAAGGAGTTACATCAGTTTTCTTTAGAATCTAGAAACACAGCTGAAGGAAATTCAAATTCTGCAAGATATAAAATAAAAAGAGACGAATTTCTGAAATCTAGTTCATGTTATATATACCTAGTGACCTAAAAATTGAAACTTTAAATCACTTTCAATGTTGCATGCATCAAAATACTTATGACATCAACAGAGCATTCAATTTTTTGACACGATCTAACAATTCTTATTCCAAATTGAGCAATACATAAGAGTACAAGGATTTGAAGCGTACCCAGGAGCAGAACCGTCGAGGTAAGCTGGTCTTGGCTCGCCGGGCATCCAGTGAGCAGCCATTCTGATGCGGCCAACATTCCCGGAGTTGGGGAGCGGAACTCCGGCGGAGACGAATTTAGACTTCGAAGAAGATAGAAGCGAAGGGTAAACGGTGGCGATGCCACAGCTCATTAGCGAGTTCGACGCCATTGACACACTCTGAGTTCTCTCCCTTTCTGTATAATACAGAGAAAGATGTGAACGAGAAGGTAGTTGTTGGAAATGTGATTGTGGGAGAGTGATCGTATAAGTAAGGTTTTGAGGAATGCGAATCTAAAATCAGATTTCAATTGGGTAGACAGAGCTTGCGTGGCTTTCTCATTGGGCCACGTGTATTCTCTATATCATGTTCTTCTCGATTATCTCTATCTGCTCTGTGTGGTTCAGATAAAGACCGAATCTACATAAAATCTAATTTTACCATTTATCCCCTGCATAGAGATAAGTCTCTTTCCACAATTTGGTGACATACATTGCGACCAGTTTATAAAAAAACTATTCAACCAATGTTTTAAGACTTGACTAGGCTTAGGCATAAAACCCGAAACCTGAACCCGACCGGGTACCCGAATGCCCAGACCTGGACTTGACTCGGACCTTCGGACCTATAAGTCTGTAGACCGGGCACTTATCCGGTCCAAAGACAATGTGTCTTAGAAAACTTCTTGACTGAGGGAAGTTTTCACTTTTATCCTTTCTTCTGGTATATATGTTACTTTGGGTTAGTGATTTTCCGGTAAGGACCATATTTTGCCTTCCTAAGGTGAAGTACCATTTCTGCATATGATCATCACTTCTCTGATCTCTGCTCTAAAGCGGAGTGACTGAAGATCTACTATCCCGCCTTTTTTGCTCTTGTACTTTGGAAATTTGATAAACAGAACAGTACTAGTGAATGGCCAAAAAAGAAGCTTTGGAATTGAATCTCTTAAGATTTTGTTTTTCATTCAGACCCATCTTTAAGAATGAATACAACAGCCCATGACTTCAGAACTCTAGTCAGAGACAAACATCTAAGACTAATACTCAGAGACAAATAAAATTGGAATCTTCAGGGACTGATCGATCATAAGGTGATTCTCATGTTCCACTATCTCTGCTAAGCATGTATAACTTCACACATGAACATTTCAACAGACAACACAAAATCGCATGCCAAACATATAACAAAGGAACATTTTTTAAAAGGATCAATTTTTCTGTAGCTAAATCCATCGTACAAATTGTCTCTAATTGTTACAGCCATAAACTCTTGAGACATCAAAAGACTCTTGTTCAGAGAAGAGATAGATAGATCAATCTTAATCAGTACAGAAACCAAATTCAGGTATTGACCAAAAAGTATTGAGTAGCTTCAAGAGCAAATAGCTTTCTCCACAGCTTCCTGCAATTCACCACTCTGAAACGCCTCAAGAGTAATATCACAACCACCGTAAAACTCACCTCCAATGTAAAGCTGAGGAAAAGTCGGCCAATTTGAGTATTCTTTAAGTCCTTGCCTCAACAACTCGTTTTCCAGAATATTCACATCTTCAAAAGGCACGTTCAAATTCTTCAAGATCTGAACCACCGTGTTCGAGAATCCACACATCGGGAAATCTCTAGTTCCTTTCATGAACAGAACAACTTTATTCGAATTCACTAATTTCTCCAGCGTATCTTTAAGTTGCGGCGTAAGAGCCGACGCAGAGCACCGGAATTTTGTTGGTTTGAGCTTGAGATTTGAACCGATGCCGTAGAACGACAACTGGCGGTTTTGGACGGCGATTGCCGTCGTAGGTTTAAGAGAGAATCGAATAGATAGAGGCTTGTTGATAACGGAGAGGGAGGTGACGGCAACAGGAGTAATAAAGGCCGGCGATTTGATAGATCGGAGAGCCATTCCGGAAGATTTGGGATCGGAATTAGGAAACTAAAGGATAATTTTTTATGAGGAGGCAGCCACAAGCACGGGCTCAGTGGGAGGAAGACAATAAAATAGTTAAATAATAGTAATTATTTTTATTTTTGTTACTTTTACCAAAAATGTCCACTATATTAGATTTTTTTATTTTTTTGAGGACAATGTCCGATGTATAAAGGATTAAACCATGATGTTATAGTCATTATATGCACTATCTAAACTACTAGACTAAAAAAATTCGACACTATATTTAAATTTGTAATTGTGATTTTGAATATATAAGTTAAAAAATAATTTATAGGTGTATAATTATTTTTTGGGTATTTCAGATGTTTGGTTCATATTCAACTTTAGTTTCTCATATATATGGAACTAGGCACTCGTATACTTAGTGGCTTTCAGGTCAGTTTGGTACTCCCAATTTAGATCGAGTTCAATTTAGTTTTTGGATTCAAGGATTTTTCCTACCCCTAATTAGTTTTTTGTACATTTATAAAATTGTTTTTCCTACACCTTCTCCTTTTCAAAGGATGTTTGGCCTCCATTTGCAGACATAATTCTTCATAATGCTCATGTGATGCTCGTTGATGTTCATGATTGGTGCTTTGTTTTTAGCCCTTCTAGGAAACAGTTTCACACTATTACCAAGCTTGTTCTGCATGTCTCAGTTTATTATATCTGGCACGAAAGGAACAACAAAATCTTTACAAACAAATCTTTAACCTCATCTTCAGTTCAGGCAGCCATGAACAGATTCCTCTGGAGCCGTCTCATCTCATTTCCAGCATCTAGCTCTCTCTCCCTCTCTTCTTGAATTTTATTTCAGATGTATTTCACAAACCCTTTAATTCTCTTTTTGTTGTTTTAGAAGTAAGATGTAATTAAGCCACATTTATTATTAGAGTGAATGAGGTCAATATACAAGAAATAGAAAGTAATTAAAGAAATGACATCTAAGATGGATGTAGGTAACTGTTGGTGCTTTTTGGACCGAAATACCTCTATTGAAGCTAAGGTGTCAGAAAAAAAATTTTGTTGGGCAAAAAGATTTTGTGTCAGAGAAATTAGGAGCGATAAAAAGACATGGTAACTATACATGGTTAAACATGGTAACTATATGTGGTTAGTTGGCTTGCCATGGTAACTATACGTTGCATAAGGTTTGAGATTGCGATAGAGAGAATAGCTGAGAGTCCGAAAAACTTAATTGCAAAAGAACGGCGGTGAACAAAACACAGTAAATCTCTCGCATGGTATTTTGTTTGTTCCCGAAACGCGATAATTACGATAATGAAGTGGTGATGAAATTTGAGATTCCAAAAGGTGAAGGGTGCTAGAGAAGAAGGTGAACAGTGCAGAGCAATAATTACAGGTATGAGTAACGAGGTAAGATATTTACGGGCATTCTAAACTATGATAATATGAAATTTATGGTAAGCAATATAACACGCTAAAGGTGGGCATGGTAAAATCCGGCAAAAGTATTGGTTAACGCAAGATAGAATGTAGAAGGGTAAGGTATAAGAGCAATAGTTACATGTATGAGTAACGAGGTAAGATACTTACGGGCATTTCAAATTGTAATAGAGAATTCATGGTAAAGAATATAACACGGTAAAATATGGTAAAAATATTGGTTAACACGGGATAAAATATAGAAGGGTAAGGTGTAGGAGCAACAATTACGAGTATGAGTAACGAGGTAAGATATTTATGGGCATTTGAAACTATGGTAATAGGGAATTCATGGTAAGGAATATAACACGATAATAGGTGGGCATGGTAAAATCTGGCAAAAGTATTGGTTAACGTGGGATAAAGTGTAGAAGGGTAAGGTGTAGGAGCAACAATTACAAGTATAAATAACGAGGTAAGATATTTACGTGCATTACAAACTATGCTTATAGGGAATTTATGGTAAGGTATATAACATGACAAAAGGTGGGTATGATAAAATCTGGCAAAAGTATTGGTTAACATATGATAAAATGTAGAAGAGATATTTATAGGGTTATAATTGGATTTTTGCTGGGTTTAGTAGAAAAGAGAAAGCCATTGGTGAGTTCCAAAGTAAAAAAATGAATTAAGATGGATTTCATGGTCACTAGCCCAAATTTCTCTTATTATTAAGTTGGTATAAGATACAACATTGAAAACCAAAAAAAAAGAAGAGAGTCACATGCTAAGTTACATCTTGGCCTTTTGAGCATCCAGGTTCGACCTTGCTGTTCACCATGTAAAATAAAAGAGTGAGACCCGACAATGAAGATAAAGAATGTTTTGCATTATTGATGAAAGTCATGAAACCTAACAACCACACACCACTCATGATTTTGGATGACTAAAAACCTATCAATCTATAATGACAAAGGATTAATGGACCAACTTGTTAGCGACAACTTTTACGAAAGATGAGATGTATTCCTCTACTTGTTCCTATTAGAATATGAACTGGGCCTTTAGTCCAAATATAAATATGGACTTAGTGAGAAACCCAAAGTGTTACCAATCTCCATACCAGAGGTCACACATTCCCAACAGAAACAGAAACAGAAACAAACCCTCAAGAAAAACCTATTAGCCTTGTTTCCAGCAGAGAGTAGAAGCAGAGAGAGAGAGAAAGTGAGAGAAAGTGAGCAGCTTCTTCTTCTTCCTCCTCTTCTCCAAAGCTTCTCTCATGTGGATTCCAAATCCTTCTCTGCTTCTCTCTCCTTACATTTCTCAACCAACATTCTTCTTCTGACACTCAAACATACTCTGCAACTTTCCCACACCAAATGCTCTGCAACCTCACCGGCTAAAATCAAGCAATACAAAGTCAAAACCCGCCATTAACAATGGGTCTCCAAAACTTCTCCAACACCATTGTCCTTCTCTGCCTCTTCTTCACACTTCTTGAAGCTACTAAATCCCTAAATCTCACTCTCCCTCACCAACATCCTTCCCCTGATTCCGTCGCTCTCCATGTCTTAAGGTAATAAAACTTAACTCTTTCTGATTCATTCCACATTTTTCCCGGAGAAAATCCTAGAAAGTCTCAACCTTTTCAACTCACAGGACAGTCAATGCATCTCTTTCACGGAGACAACTAGGCTCATCATCTTCCTCCTCTTGCCGTACTGGAAATCCAATCGACGATTGCTGGAGATGCAGCGACTCAGACTGGTCTTCAAACCGTCAAAGACTAGCAGACTGTGCAATCGGCTTCGGACGCGGCACTATGGGCGGCAAAAACGGCAAGATCTATGTTGTAACAGACTCATCCGACAACAATCCAGCAAATCCAACACCAGGAACACTCCGTTTCGGCGTAATTCAAGAAGAGCCACTCTGGATCGTCTTCTCTTCAAACATGTTCATCAAATTGAAACAAGAACTCATTTTTAGCAGCTACAAAACCTTAGACGGTCGTGGATCAGCAGTACACATAACCGGAAACGGATGCTTAACACTCCAATACGTTCAACACATCATCATCCACAACATTCACATCTACGACTGTAAACCTTCAGGAGGCGCAACCATCGCTTCTTCACCCACACACGCCGGTCAAAGAGGTACATCCGACGGTGATGGGATCTCAATTTTCGGATCTCAGAAGATCTGGATCGATCATTGCTCGTTAAGCCATTGCACCGACGGGCTTATAGATGCGGTAATGGGTTCAACAGCAATAACAATTTCGAACAATTACTTCACACACCATGACGAGGTGATGCTTCTAGGTCACGACGATAGCTACACACCTGATACAGGGATGCAAGTGACAATAGCGTTTAATCATTTTGGACAAGGGCTTGTTCAGAGAATGCCAAGATGTCGAAGAGGTTATATACATGTTGTAAACAATGATTTCACTACTTGGAAGATGTATGCTATTGGTGGTAGTGGTAATCCAACCATTAACAGCCAAGGAAATCGTTACTCTGCTCCTTCTGATCCTAGCGCCAAAGAGGTAATTTTTAATCACAAATTTAATCCTTTTTCCAACTACCCACATCTAAAAATCTTTCCTTTTTTTAATTCTTTTGTCATTTTAGAATTTTCTGAAACAAAGTACTGTATTCATCTTTAAGCTTCAAAGCTTTTTAGGTTTTAGTATGATTTGTGGAGAGAATCTAGGCTTTTTACCATAGAGGTCCAACTTGTGAGTAAACATTGTACTTTACGTTGCATAATTGACCAATGAAGAGATTTCATTTCGTTGATTTTGGTAGTAAAATGTTAGAGAATGGTCCAATCTTCTACGAGTCCAGTTCATGGACAGTTGTTAATCTTTTGGTAGGAGCCTAAATATCTGGAAATATCCGGTTAAATTATAGTGTAAATGGGAAACAAAAGAATCTTTTTTTTATAATTTGGGTCTACAAGGAGTGAGAGAGTGATGGTATGAATAGTATAACAGTGCATGACAGCCATGTGAGCTGCTTCTTCTTCTCTGTCCACATACTTTATTTTGTTCTTGTTGTTTGAATACCGCCACGCGTGACGACGGCGCGTGTAACAGACATTGGTTTGTGATTGGTGGAAAACAGGTGACGAAGCGAGTGGACTCGAAGAATGATGGTGAATGGTCGAATTGGAATTGGAGATCAGAAGGAGATTTAATGGAGAATGGAGCTTTCTTTGTAGCCTCTGGTGAAGTAATGAGCTCATTGTACTCTAAAGCCTCGAGTGTGGACCCTAAAGCTGCTTCTTCTGTAGACCAGCTCACTCGAAACGCTGGCGTTTTTGGCGGTCCCAGGTACTTTTCCCTTTTTACCCTTCCTCTTTATATTTTAAATTAGACTTTTCTTATCCATTCAATAAAAAGAAAAAAAAAAAAGATGCATGATCTAGCATTCCGATGTTTAATGTATTAAACGAAATTAGCTGTGAAAGCGCGTGATTAGCGAGCGTATGATGATTTGTTACTGTCGTTAAGACAAAAACAAATAGTTTAGTCTTTATTATGGAGTCTAGTAATAATCATAAGTAGTATTAGAAGTTGTTTAGTTCGTTAACTATGATTAATACGGAAATAATTTAAATTAGAAACATAGAATAAAGATATTTAAGTAACTCGTTTAGTTATTTGAAAAAAGTAGAATACTTTAGAATTTTGGCAGTATTCAAGAAAATTCAATAAGAAAGCACGTGACGGTCTGTTTTTAAACCGACCAACTTGACTAATGTCGAAATAAATAAATAAAAAAAAACCCACTTGCCAATTTAATTATATTTATACATATATTCTTGAAGTTGCTAGCTAGTAGTATATCATTTTTGTTGTCTCTTTGGGATAATGGACGGTCGAAATGTCTGTCATATAGTTTTAATTAAGACATTGCATAATAATGTAACTACATTTTGATACATACGTATGTAATTTTATTTTGTCTCCTACTCAAATTTATGATACAAATAACCAAAATATCTTTTATTCGGAGTAATGATGTCATTATTATTGAATATGTGGACCCTAACGTAAAAAGATGATTCCTTTTTTTATTATGGACCCATTCATAAGTCCTTTTAAATCCCATTAATGTCTCCTTTGACATTAGCTTTTGTTTTTGTTAGCAACTATTATGATTTGTAATATTCCAAACAATTGTGTTCTAAATGGTTAAATGTCTATTTTTCCGAATTTTTTTTGTCGGAATTTGATTTTGGTTATATTATCTAGCGTAATAAAAATGTGACATAAGTTTTTGGGGATGTTGTAGGGATGATGAAGGTCAAAGTGGTGATTCTTTTTCTCCGTATGGAGGAGGAGACGGCGGCAGCTACGGTGGAGGGAGTACCGATTTCGGCGGTACGACAAGAGGAAGCAGCAGCGACGACAACAATTTCTTTGGGATGATATTTGGTAGCGATGCAACTCCTCGGCCTCGTTTAACATTATTATTTTCTTTGTTAATGATTTTGGTATTTACATCATCAACTCTATTATTGTGGTAGACGGAGAAGGATAACTAATAGGATTTGGACCCTTCAATTTGATTGGTTTTTGGTGTAAAGTGTCTCTCCATTATTTTTTTCTACTTTTTGTTGGATTCATCACAACATTCCAAAACCGAAATGAGATTGTCAAAGACTAACTTTGTCTCATCAAATCAAATTCATTAGCATCTCACATTTTATTATAGCAACTTGTGACATGACATCATCACTAGAACAAATTTTTTTTTTGTGACTAACTCGATCCATAATTTAAAACTCACTTGCTTAAAGAACTCGGTATCACTAGAACAAATTAATAGACTAAAAATTTTAGTCAAAAATCGAAATCCGTGAATTAGATAATAATATGAGTTAAGAGTATTAAAAAGAAATAATATATTGTCATTACCATCTATGCTTGTAAACACTTTAGTTCCTACAAAGTTTTGCAGAAGCTGCAATGAACAGCACTAACTTTATCTTCTATGACATTACCTGGTCGGCGACATATGGATTCATATTCCCGGTCGCCATTTTCAAGAGACCAAAAAACAAAAGAACAAACAAATAAATAAATTATTAGAGAGTTTCTAGAAACAATGCTTTTGATAAGAAAAGATAGCTAAATAGTCATCAACGGGCTTTAATTTAGTTAGCAGCTGCTTCTTCAAGTCTCTTCCATGTCAATTCTCTTTGTTCCAACAACTCGCTTGCCTTGGCTTCGTTCTCGAGATATTGTTTCTCGCACTCCTCAAAGAGCTCATTGTCCATCTCAACAAACATTCTCCTAACATTCTCAGAGAGACCGTGCACTGCTTGGTTCCAATGTCCTTTCATGTTCCTTTCCAATGCTTCAAAGATTATAGGGAAGATCACGTCTTTGTTCTGAGCAATCAGGCCTACTATATGTTCATTGTTCCACAAGAAAAGAGCTCTCTCTGCTACCTGCACTCCTCACATCTCTTATCAACAATCACACTATATAGCTCAAAATGTATTGACTTGTTGTATCTATGTCAATTTCACTGAATAAGTATGAAAATCAAAAAGAACGAACCTGGAAGTGTGCGCTATTAAGACATTTCCCAATCTGTGTAAACAGAGGAACAACACAATGCTGAAACTCCGAGGGCTCTGTAGCATCCAAGACTTCTTCCAACTCTCCCAAGAACAGAACCTCCTTTTGACAATTCGTGAGCGGCCAATACTTCAACAACCCCCGGATCACAGTATCAGCCAATTTGTAATCTTTCTCCACAAACTGTGTCACGCAATACGCCAACTGCTGGTGGAAAATCGAGATACCTTTAGTCTTGTGAAGTGGCAAGATGGCTTTCACAAGATACAACCTATGTTCCTCTCTCATAGGTACAGTAAATCCATTGATCACACTTCCTAGGATCTCCAGTAATTCTCCAATACCAATGCACCTCTCAGTCTCATACAAGAACTTATAGAAAATGTTATAAATCGAACCCCTGATAAACGGGCGGTGGAATATAAACTTCCCATAGATCCTGTGAAGAACAGTTTTCAAGTATTCCCTCTCCCTAGGATCCTCAGAGTCAAACAAATCGAGTAACCTCGCAACAAAGGTGTGGTTGATGAACTTTTTCGCAGTTTTAGGCTCGATTTCTGAAGACACAACATACCGCAAAAGGAGCTCGTAAATGAGCTGCAAATGAGGCCACCATGGCTCAAGATAAGGCTCTTCTTCTTCAGGATCATTCCCTTCAGGAGGAGCTCCAGTGTTCTCATAGTGTGCAGGTGGGAGACACCGGAAAATGTTAGCTGAAACCATTCTAATGAGCTCGCTTTGCATCGTCTCATTGACTTTACCAGACGAAGAGTGAAGGAAATCAACCAATTCAAGAAGTGTCTGCCTTTTGATCTCTTTCTCGCGAGGCATTATCAATGTATCAGAGAAATCGCACTGGCAAGAACACATGTGAGCCTTCTTCATGAAAAGGAGAGGTCGATCTGAGGAAGACACGTCCTTTAGCATTGGAAGTACTTCGAGGGTCGGTGTGGATGTGAGCATTGGGTGATTCGGCGTCTGCGCAGGAGACGGAGCCGTCGTCTGAGATTCGCCATTTGGAACCGAGGACGAAGCGGGGGTAGTGGTGCGGCTGGCGCGAACGACGTTGTTACCGGCAAAGTTATTATCTTGGTGATGTTGATCTGATTTGTTAAATTTCTTCTGACCCAGTTTTATGATTTTGTTGAACATCTTCGATTTTGATTCAAAATGTAATCTTTTTTATTGATCAGAACCCTAGAAAGAAAAAAAGATTGGTCATGAGAGAAAAATGAGATTGTTTTGTATATTCATTGTTTTGTTTCATGAGGAATTAGAACAAGTGAAGTCAGAAGATGACGACAAAACAAATATTTACCTTTAAAGCAATGAATCCATGTGAAATCTGAGATCGGAGATTGATAAAAAAGCATTAGACCAACCGTATCGTTGAAGACTGTTCTTCAGGCAAAACCAGAAACCGAGAGAAAATCATGTGAGAATGAAGGAGGAGATCAAATTCTGGGAGATGTATTTTTTTACCATTTTTGAAAGGATTATAATTTTTTTATTAGCTTTGGTAAAAAATATTGTTTTTATCTGATTTAAAAAATATAATTCATTTAAATTTCTGTATTAGCATTCGAGGTTCGGACTCTTCTAGGAGAAAAAAAAAATCTCATTTCTAAAGTTTCGATTTTTATGTGCACTAAACATGACTTAACCCGAAATAAATAACCAAACTATCAGTTGCAATTCCAATATAAAAAATACATGATTCACTAAAATTCTTACAAAAATTCAAACTCTTGAGACATTCCAACTAGAATCTGGTTTTCAAAGAATCTTTATCTTCCTCTAAACGCTATTTTGTTTGAAAATCATACATATATGGGCCGAAGCCTCTGTCACTCAGTGGTTTCAGCGACGTCATTAGATGGGCCTGATGACCGAAGAGCTAAGGTTTCAGCGACTATGCATAGGAAAATAACTGACCAATAGAGTAAATGTTTGACTACGCAATGAAGAGAAAGAACCACGTGTCATGCAGCTTCATTGTGTAACTCTACATGCAAATATCCCACGTGTCTCCACTCTGCATGTAGCTCCAACATTTTCGTTACCTCAATCTCATGTGATCATCTTTTTCCTTATATACAGAGAAAGCCACGATCTGCTCTCTAAGGCCACCTCAAAAACAAGACCCATCGATAAGGAGCAGCGATCATGGTGGCTAAAACCTTAGCAAAGCTAATAACATGCATCATCTTCTTTTGCCACGTGGCAGCTTCCCTAGAGGACCAAACCATACGTCAAGTCACGGACGGGAACGATCGACGAGTAGTCCCTAATCTCCTCGGGACTCACACGGAGAACAAATTCCGGGTTTTCATGTCCGACTACGGCAAGAAGTACTCCACTAGGGAGGAATATGTCCGCCGCCTCGGGATATTCGCCAAAAACATTCTTAAGGCGGCGGAGCACCAGATGTTGGACCCCACAGCTGTCCACGGTGTCACTCGGTTCTCTGACCTCACGGAAGAGGAGTTCACTAGGATGTACACTGGAGTAGCCGATATTAGCGGCGGTTATGGCGGTACAGTTGGAGCCGAAGCACCTAAGATTGAAGTTAAAGGATTGCCCAAAGATTTTGACTGGAGGGAGAAAGGAGGAGTTACTGAGGTCAAGGATCAAGTATGTTCTTTTGTCTATTATCATATATTTTATTTGATCGTAGATTTTGTCCCGCATTGCCAAAACCGTAAATCATTTTTAGAATCTTAGGGGTTTTTTTTCAAGGTATGATTTAGAAATTCATCTAACATTTATAAATTATTTGATTTTTAAAATCATAGAATGTGAATTTCAAATTCAACTCAAAATAAAAAATATTTAGTAAGGATTTGAGTTTTTGCATTTTAGAGGGAAATTCGCAATAAATTCATTAAAATAACAAATACATACTCAAATTCGTAAGATTGAAGAACAAATGATTTTAATTAAGATTTATAAATAATAAAACGAAAAATAGGTAATTTTGAGTAGTATTTACAAATGACAGAACTAATAATACATAATTTTAAATAGAATTTAAAAATCAATGCTTGAAAAACACATAAGGATTTCTAAATCCATTAAAATACCACCTTCAAGAAACCCTTAGATTTGAAATTGGATTATATCATTAACATAAGCAAGGAAAGCAGTAGAATTCTTGTTGGTGTATTATGTTTATGCTGTAATTTAAGTAAGCACTTACTAATTAGTTTGGAGATTGATATTAGTTATAAATAATAATCAATTTGTGGTAAATTGATGGGTTTGCTTTAATACAAAACTGTCTCATTTATTATATTCGGGTTAATTTAATGTCATGTGTGGATGTGAAGGGTTCGTGTGGATCATGCTGGGCTTTTAGCACAACAGGAGCAGCTGAAGGAGCCCATTTTGTATCCACCGGGAAGCTACTCAGTCTTAGCGAACAACAATTGGTCGATTGTGACAAAGTGGTCTGTTATATTAAGCCCAATAATCATTGATTTATCAATCTGACTTGATCATATGATTTGTTTGTAATTTGAACATTTATGTGGCCTTATGATCATAGTGTGATCCTAAGGACAAGAAAGCATGTGACGATGGATGCGGTGGGGGACTAATGACAAATGCCTACGAATATTTGATGGAAGCAGGAGGCTTAGAAGAGGAAAAATCATATCCTTACACCGGAAAACGAGGTCAGTGCAAGTTCGATCCTAACAAGGTTGCAGTGAAGGTTACAAACTTCACGACTATATCACTAGATGAGAACCAAATTGCAGCAAATCTAGTACGACATGGTCCCTTAGCAGGTGATTCTGAAACCATATTTGTGTATTGAAGTGTGTTAGAATATTCATTGATTCTTGGCAATATATAAGCATGTGACAATCTTCTCGTATGTCCGCGTATATTGGAAAAAATGCCTAAACTTTGTGTTTTGGTGTATGCAGTTGGATTAAACGCAGTGTTCATGCAGACGTATATAGGAGGAGTGTCATGTCCACTTATATGCAGCAAGAAAAAGGTTAATCACGGAGTACTTCTTGTTGGGTACGGATCAAAAGGTTTTTCAATATTGCGGCTAAGTAATAAACCATATTGGATCATCAAGAACTCTTGGGGTAAGAAGTGGGGAGAGGATGGATACTACAAGCTGTGTCGTGGCTATGATATGTGTGGGATTAACTCAATGGTCTCTGCAGTAGTCACTCAAGTTTCATCTTAGATGGGTCTTGTCCCTTAATTGTTAAGAAAGACACTACTATATGTTATGTACGTATGCACTAGCTCTTGCTTTATAATATTTTAGGTTTTTATCAAAGTTTTAGGAGTGAAGTTTTGGGTTATTTTAATACAAGCTGTCTTTTAGTAACTATGGATGATTATTAGTCAACCTAGCTAATCGTAGTGGGTTTAGACAAAAGTAAAATTTGTTATGCCAAAGTTAGTTAAAGTACATCTTGGAAATTAAGAAACCGACACAATTACCGGTTTTACTTTATATATTTATATACATACATCTATGTTACAATTGTATTATTCCGTATAGTAAGATTTTGGCTATAAATTAAATATAAACATTTTGATTTTAGCATATTTTTGGTAGGTGGTTTGCGTCAATCTTATGCTATGATATAATATAAAAAGAAGAGCTAGTAGTTGCACCCCTCAAAACATTTTTGTGTGAATTGATGCATCCATTAATCGAAATATAGAAAAGTTGTATAAAGAAAAGAGAGAGAATATACAAAAATGGTTAAGAAATTGACAATTCAGGTTGCCAAATATTGTTGATGTTTGTTGTCGTAATATGGAAAAAGACGTGAGAGTAGGACCCAAGAATGCTGATCCGGTGCTAGGCAAGAGTATCCCACTATCAAGATTTTCTTCTTTCTCTTCTCTTTTTTTTTTCTTTTATCTTAGTGTTATTTAAACTTTCAGAATTTCAACCCCTAAAAAGACAACAAAAGTTTATTCAATATAAAGACAATCACAAGTGCGAACTCGAAACCACTTTCTTATAAAGTTTCACTTTCGGCGTTTTTTCCTTTTGATGGGATTAGACAAAAGCTTATCCTTCTTTGAACTTGTGTCTCGTTTGGTTTAATGCTTAGTTTATGTTCAAACTAGAAACATATCTTTAGTTGTAACTACAATATGAGTTCAACCATATATAATTATATTCTCAATTTATACAAAAGATATAAAAAAAAAGTTAGTTTATATTAGCGTGAATCAATTCACATCTAAAAACTAGTCTAAATGAATGAATAAGAGTACCACATACATCCAAGAATCACAAATCTAAGTTATGTAAGACAAGATTCTAAGATCCTACGTTTAGGAGAAAAGACATCTGAAATATGAAATTTGTGAAATTAAACATATACGGGTGGTATACAATCGAAATTGAATATGGACTATAATACTATATTAGTAGGAGCCTAATTCACACCTAAATATTTTAACAGAAAAAATTACCACACATTTGTATATTGTTCAAAATCTACAAATCCAACTGATATGGAATAAAATTATAACAGTTTATCTGGTATGAAAGCAACATGTAGACATTGATAGTTTGAGTTAGAAGGATACAATTTAGTTAGAGAAATAAATCATTTTTAAACATCCATTTACAACTTTGGAGATTAATTAAGGATTAACAAATGTTAAAACTTCGAAAATTTGACAAAGAAACAAAATTATTTCATCTACTTCGGTGTCGGTAGTTCAACTAGGTGTAATGGTTGTCCACCAAAAAAGAGGTGAGTACTTGGCGGTAAGAAAAATACTAATATTCTTCTTGTTTCCGATGCAAGAAAATTATGGACATATGTGCACTTTGACCTAAACATGCATGAAACTAACTTTAACAAACCTTTGGTTAACTAAACTAAACCAACCAAATGATTATTCTTAGTATTCTACAACTTTTACTTTTAGTTTTCATCATCAAATAATATAACTTTAAAGATTACAAAATTATATTTTTTATCTTTTTCGGGATATTTTCTTACAAGAAAAACCGTAAACAAAACAAAACTTTGATAACATATTTGTTTTTAGTGATATAAAGTTTACCTCTCAAAACTTTTTATTAAATACAGCAATATCAATAAAAACCTATCAAATATCTCAGATCTCGATCAAATGCATTTTGTAGAGACAAGAAGCGAAATCGATAATAAACCAGAAAATTCATTTTTATTAGACTACAAAAGAAAAACAATCGAGCAAGTAAGAATTAAAAGCAACATTTGTCGATGAAGTGAGAAAATTTGCAAAGTTAAACACAAACCACCAAATACCAAGTCTATCTATGCCAAAAACGATAGACTATAACAAACAGAAAAAGTAGAATAAATGTAATAATAAAAAATACGAACAAAAACAATCCAAAAATTAGCTATCACCATCATATATAAGATTATTATATGACTAAACATGTAAAAACAAAAATAATTAATAGTGTTTTGACTTGGATTACGTTTCTTACAAAGTAAACTAATCTAAACTCGATTCGAATCCAATCTAAACTAGACAAAACCATCGAATAATTGTCCCTATAAACAAATGACATCACGTAAGGAAGTAACAAAACTAAAGATGAAATTTGCTACTGAATAGAGAAATTTGGACCGACGCATAAGTGATAGGAACGAAAAGATGTCGAAATTAAAAGAGTATCGAGAGTGTCGGTGGATGAGACCGAACCGACAATAAAAGACGTGGGGTTACTCACAGATATATGTGACGTTCTCTTCACCGTCCTTGCCTCAACGCACGCACACGCGCAAGTACCTAACGACAACATTTGTTTTCTTTTTGGATTTATGAACCTCTCAACCATTAATCAAGATTCAAGATTATGAGTTTTCGTAATCAATTTTGTTGATGTGATCACACGATATGTCTATTCATTAGTCTCCCATCATTCACAAAACTACATATGAATTTATATCAATTAATCATAGAGATTTTTATGGCGTTTACACGTAACTCTAAAACATTAAAGTGTTATAAGCTACTATTCATGACATAAAGTGATTATTATTGTCATTGATGGTGAATCTACATGTCCAATAGTGTTAACGTGGGATTAATTCTAGGATCTTTTAAGAGATTTGACACCCTAGATGATTATTTATTCTTTTTTTCAACGAAACCTCAAACTTCAAAGTAGGGATTATACGGTTCTCTATAGTCAAACTCTCATAAGAATAACATCCTAGATTACTATAATCATATTTTCTTGTGTTTTATATTCATTTATTATTTGATTGCAGATAATTAGTGACAAATAACAAATTGAGAAAATGTGTTAAATGTTCACTTTTACAAATATTTTCTATCAGAGTTTAACTTTAGATTGTGTTATTCCGCAGAACAGAATTTGGTTTAAGTTATAAATCGGATTGATAGAAACCGTTATAAGACAAAAGAAAATCACGGATCATTTTTATCTTTTCTGTGAAGTCAAATTGTTCAGTTTACATTCAAAGTGTCCCAACTTCACTTCTTTCCAAGGCAATTATAAATAGATAAACAACATATTTTATATTCATTTGGGTTGCATAAAGCTGGTTCATAACTTATTTCGAGCTTAGTGGAAATGTCAAAGAAGAAATCATGATGATTATAGAACAAAGTAAAACCGAAATTACAGGAATCATGTTTTTTCTTTTTGGCAGCATGAATGAAGGAGCCTGAGCTCTTTTTGCAGGATGATGACAAGAATTTTCCTTTTCATCATCATCATGTCTTAGAACTCAAACTCAAAACACAGATCTATACAACAAATCACAACCTGAGAATAAATAAAACCTTATCCTAAATTATCTAAATAAATTATCTAAATTTAACCAAAAGAGAAACTTTTTCTTATTCATCGTTCTCTTGCGGTCACACCAATATCTTTGTCCCTTGTCTTCTGATCTGCTCTATGGACAGATTGCTTGAATGCTACGGTTGGAGCCATTCTGCAATTTCTCCTTTGATGTTCAAGAACAAGTTCTCCGGCTAACCAATCAAGCTTCTCGAAATTGCTTTGTTCATCGATTCTTTTACCTCCAAACAAAACCGATTCGACATTTTTTTGCTTCAGCATTTCCTCTGCCACTCCCTTTAGCATATTCACATTGCTTTCACTCGGGTCTGTGTCTATGTTTGGCCTGCAAGGTCCTAAGCTCGACCCATTTGCCTGCAACAAAACACATTAATTCATTAACTACATCAACTTAAACTATATGTGAAAATTTGACAAGAACATATCCAAACTTTGATGTTTCGTTCAAGACAATCTCATCCAACATTTCTACTTTGGCCGTATACATAACACAAAACAGATAACTATGATTTGGAAATGAACTTAATACCAAAGGACGCAGCGTATCACAAGTATGAGTATCAAAACCAACCACAGAGGAAGTTTTATATACCTGAATCCGGACATAGTTACTACTACGGCAATGACCAAAAGCCATGGCCACAGCTTGATCGACTGTGTCAGCAGCACCGTCATTAGAAATGAGAGCCGCGGGGCGAGTCCAATGCTTAGCTGTCCATTTGATAATCTTGTCATACTCATAGCTAACATCAAGCAACTGACCCATACCAAGAGACAACACAAGAAGATCCTCAACTCCTCGCACGAATGGGAACTCCTGCTTGTTATGTAGCACGTGCGTGATTGCAGCCGCCGTAGGATTGCTCATAGCTAATCCTCCCCCAATAGCCACACATTTGGTCCGTCCATCCACCGACTTCATCTCAACCGGCTCAAACACTCCTGGCTCAGCCCAAGTCGCTCTACAAACCTCCCAGAGCCGAAAATCAAAGCCGTCCGTCTCGAGCGCATCGGCGCGTGAGAACAGAAATGGCGCAGAGCTTTTGAGGTCGTAGCAAGGTATTAGCACCGGTTTAAGCGTGTCCTTTAAGGTGAGCTCAGAGAAAGACTCTTTCATCACTTTCTTTAACTTAGTCGTCCCTGAACAACCACCCGACCCGGTTCTCATGACCCGTTTCAAGATTCCTCCTCCTCCTCCGGAAGAGGACCCGTAAAGACCTTTGGCGTTTTTCGTTAAGAACTGCCACGTGTCCTCTGCTCTAAAGATCGGACGGTTACCATCTCTTGACCCAAACAACATCGCTGTGTAAATCCCACCTATACCGGACCCAGCAGCTACATCAAAGTAATCGGCGATGCGAGCATTTGGGTCGCCGGATTTCGATTTCAGAGCGTGTTCTAAATAAGCCAAAGCCTTTCCAGGTAAAATCCCTCTCATTCCACCTCCATCGATACTCAAAATACAAACTTTACCTCTCTGGTTCTTAATTGAACCAGGAACAGCATCGACCGGAATCACCGAATTCACAGGCTCCGTTTCGGATTTCGGGTCGAGACTGATTTTGTTGGGGTCATCTTCATACCCAAAAAGAAATTTACTTTCGAGAATAGAGAAAATCTCATAACTGAGTTTATCCGTATCGATGCTAGGTTCCTGCATATCCGTCAAGAGACTATTAGTATTATCATTCGCCGACTTAGAAGCTCCGTCGCTTCCTCCACCTCCTCTCTGTTTGATCAAATGCTTAACGGAAGCTGTGGCGGCTGATTTAGTCGGTTTATTGCGTACTCTATGCATGATGATTAAAAGATAACAATCCAATATTTGACCTTCAAAATCAGACAATATCCCCACCTAAATCTTTTTGTCTACCATATACAAAACACAAGAGATTCAGACCAAGAAAAGTCGTCGACTTTGGTCAATTTCGTACCGATGCTTTCTTTCTTCTTTTCCCCCTCACCTCAAATTCAAAAAAAAAAGAGAATAAAAGTTTTAGTCTTTTTGCACGGGTTCTTCAAATTCTTTATCTCTTGTTCAAACACGAGCAAGCTCGTCTTTTACAGAGAAAATTTAAAATAACTATCTCTATCTGAATCAAAAGCTTAAGAGAACGAGAAAAAGATGAATCTTTTACTTTAAAACAGAACAAATGAAACACCAACACCAATAGATAAAGAAGAGAGAAAGAAGAAGAGGCAAGAACACAAGAGTCACAGAGGATGTCTGTTTTTATATATCGCACGCTTTACTTAAAACCTCTCACCAAACCCAGATTGAAGAGAAAGGAGAAAGGCAGACAAAACAGGGATTAATAAAAGACGAACCAGCAATTAATTTTTGTTTTTATAAATTTAATGTTATTTTATTTGATGTACTAAAAATAACACAGTAAGTGTTACAATTTTGCCATTCACAGACTAACAGTTGCATTCACTTTTACAGAAAACTTTATTATTTCTTACTTTCAATTATTATATTTATTATATTTTTCATTTAATGCTGATATGTTGGCAAACAAAAAGTTAGTGTTAATTAGGCATGAGATTAAATTTTCCTATCCGCCGGATATTTGGATTCGTATCTAAAATTTTATCTGAAAACCGGATATCTGGCCAAAACGGATATGGATAGTGAATTTATAGATCCGGTGGATACGGATAATGCAGATATTAGGTCTGAATATCCGTATAATTTTCTTTTTACTTTTATGTACAAAAATACTATTTTTATTTTTATTTTATTATTTTTATTGTTTTAGGTATTTATTTTATTTAAGTTAATAAATTTTTTATTTTTAAGGAAATATATATATATTTTTAACGTTTTTAAGAAAAAACTAATTTAATTTTTTTAATCAAGAATCAAATAGGTATATAGATACAGATATCCGCCGGATATCCGTATTTCGGATATCCGTATTTTCGGTTATAGATACGAATTTTAGTTTGACGGATATCACGAATACGGATACGGGTATCCTTAAAAACCTTGGATATCCACTATATTACCGCCTTAGTGTTAATGCTCAAATTTTCTGTATTTATAAGTATTAAAATATATTTCTATAATATGAATAATACAAGCTTTTTTTTGGTTTAAAAATGAATTTATAAAAAATATTGGAGCAACAAAAACTAGAGACGTTACTTATATTTGGAAAAGAAAAGTACATTGCAAGTATCACCTAATGTTACTCTGCCTCTCTGACTTTCTTTTTTTACATGTAACGCTATGAGAAAAGATTAATATAGAGTTTCAAATAGTTTTAAAACTTAATACTTAATTTAGAAAAAAATAAAAAATAAAATATTCCTCATAGATGAATTGCAATTAAGAGAAATGAAATGCTAATAAAAAAAGAAAAAGAAAAATGTATATATATTATTTGACCTTTACGGAAAAGAGATGTTTAGTATTTTTGTCAAAAAGAATCCATCAGAAACGTGCGTAGAGGGACTCTTGAAAAAAAAAAATCATAGAACTTTTCAAATTATTTATTTATTAGATATATTTATGATATTGATGATGTAATATTTGACGAAGTCAAAACTCTATCGTGTTCTCTAATCTTTTCTTTTCCTTTTAAGTACAAAACTATTTATTTGCTTTGTCATATTTTTTGAGAGTCAAATCCATTAATCCGTTCTATATATGTGTATAATCACATTTAGTTTTATAATATTTCTTTGATGTGTATCTTTTGTAAATTGAAATGAACAATCAAATCCTAGGTTTTAAGAAGTTTCAGTGTTCACTTCAACCATTTTTTTCTGAAAATGGCATAGTTTCATATGATAAAATTTGAGATATAGAGATTTAGATTGTGGATGGAATCTTATGGACTCAATTGTTTGAGAGAAAAACAAATAATCATAGTCATACCTCATTTTGCATTGTTTATATATATATTTTTCATTTCTTTTTAAAATTTTATTTTCAGCCACAATTCTCTTATTGCAAAGTTTTCTGCAGACTTTGCTATCACATTTATAACACATTAAAATTTTAAATTTATAAACAAAATGTAGAAATATTACCTAATGTATTTACTCTAACAGAATGTTTGTGAAGCTTCTATGTTGTAGATGGTTATCATGTGGTTCCTCTAGGCTCATCAAGACCCATCTCTTGTGGTGGTTAAGTCATCATAAAGCCTAAGAATTGATGTGAGTTGGTACAAGGATTTGAATATCTCTGATTGGTCCATCTTTATTACAATTGGAAAAGCAAAGATAGACAAACCTTAGTGAGCTTACGGATGGTGTAATGGTAATGAAAACAAGCAAGGAAGCACCGTGAGGGACCTGTAATAAACCAAAGTGCAACGAATTGTGACAGATATTAATATTGATGTGAGAAGGAACAACAACAATTCAGGTGGCCTCGTGGCAATCATTGAATATTTGGATCAATCCTCCACTTACATCCACAAACTCGGTTATGTGGAGAAGCTCACAACACTTAATATCCATTCTTTTGCTTGTTTAATAGTAGTTCGTTTTTGAGCTATTATGAGTATGTATTGGTATTAGTAATTCGAATCAAAATTGTGATTTAACAAGTCTTGTATGTGAACAATCGGTTTTTATCTCTAGTAAAAGGTTGTGAAAAAAACTTTTGAAATTGTCGCGTTTTGCAATCGTATCGTTAATCGTCTGAAGCTGCATATAGCTTCAATTTGATATGTTATTTATCGTAGTTTTGAAATTTTGATAATAGTGATTATGGATTTTATTACATATTATTTATAATTTGATATGATAAACTTCTTGTACTCGAGCCGAACAGCACACAATGATCTTGACTTGAGCAACCAAAATTCTTTTTAATTATTCATTTCATACCATACAACAAAAGTCAACATTAAAAACGAAACAAGAAAAAGGACAAAAACATTTTCTATATCATTTAGAGAAAAGTCATCATCATCTATAACCTGTTGTTACACATTTTGTGTTCCCTGCAAAGGATCATCACAACTCATCTTTGCCACTATCAGCCTCAGTCTTCTCATCAGCTTTCTTGGTCGAGACCACTGGTTCAGGTGTCGCCGGTTTCTTAAGTTTAAATGGGATTGATGCGTGCTTCTTCAGGAATTTGTACATTTCCACTACCGTACGGTCAACATCCACTGTTATCTGTTGCCATAGTTATAACAAAGTCAGTACTCAAGTAAGTATAAACACTTTCAGATTTATATAGTGAAGAATCTTTGCTAACCGGATCAAAGCTTTTGTTTCCAGCAGGGAAGAACAGGATTGTTGGATACCCATCAGCCTGAACAAAGAAAGAGATTTAGACAAAAGCAAAAAGACATGGCAAATCTCTGTGTCTTGAATTACCAAAAGCTTTTTGCAAAAGTCTGGTTTGTTTTAATTTGACTCTTAAATCACCTTTGCTCTAGGATGCTCATTGGTGGTACCATCCATCTTCGCTATAACTAACGAGTCAATGTCTTTTAAATACTTTCCAAGCTTGTTGTAAATCGGCTCAAATGATTGGCAGTAGCCACACCAAGGAGCATAAATCTGTGACAATACTCACGCTTTTGTTATATATATAACTAAGATGTGTAAGGAGAACTCTTACGTTTTCAATTAACATTTAAGTGATTATTACCTCGAAAAGAACATCCTTTGACTCGTCCAGAACAATCTCATCAAAAGTGTTTCCCACAACAATCTTAACATCACCGTCATTCTGCGTTCATTTAGAAGCTAGTAAATTAGTATTGTGTGGGATGTTAAGATGTGTTTTAAATTGTCAGACGCCTTACATTTTCCGGTAGTGGATCTGACTTGTAGAAAGGCTTGAGTTTGTCTGCTAAGAAATCTTCCGCAAGTGTCTATTTAAAAACAAAAGTCATTGCTTTGAGATAACGAACAACACGTCTCAAACCATAAAACGTTCACAGAAAAGAAAAAGTTGGGCTAACCTTTATGTTTTTTGCGGTCAATTCACCATCCAGAAGAAACTTCCTCATATCTTCATTTCCAGTGTATACAAGAACCTGCATACGCAAGGAGAAATTGAATACTTAAACCTTGTAGTTCCAGTGCCCCGTAATCCAAAGCTTGGTTTGTTGTACCAGGTGGATAATAGAAATCAAACTGATCCACGGATATTTCAGACCAACAACTTTACCTTGGGGGCAGCGCTGGTAACACCAAAGAATCCAGAAACTGATTCTCCATAATCCTCATTGTCCGTTTGCACATAAACAAAAACAAACTGCAGAAAAACAGAGAGGATTGCCCTTTTAACTCAATAACTAAAGTTATCATCCACCTCTTCATTTGGTATATATCAATCGAAACTAATAATTATCATAAAAGAAGATAAAAGTTACCTTTCCCTTGAAGGAATTTACCACCTCCCTCAGAATAGGAAGATACTTCTCTGATTCATTTGCCTTAGCGAAAAGAATGAGCTGGCAAGGGTTTAAATTTTTTTTAGCAATCTCATTAGTTCAGTGCAATAAACAGAGGAAAACTTTAAAGAGACAGAAGGTCTTTACTTGGTTTTTGACTGGGTTCTCGAAAATGAGTGATGCACCTTCCTTAGTGAAGTTGATCACTAATGGGACTTTGTTGGCTGACACAAACTCTGCTATAGCCGTTTTAGTGAAATTTCCATCTGCCAAAAAGAAGCATAATGAGAGAGACAGGGAGGAAATCTAAGTAGCACAAACAAAAGTAATATAAATGAGGAGTCTTACCAAAACGGGAAAGTTTCTCTTCCTCCTTTTTCAGTAAAACTAAGGCAGGACGCTTGACTGCGGTTTCTATTTCAAAGAGCTTTGCAATATCAGGGTTTGCAGTTTGGTAAAACTTCAGATCGTCTTCCAGTCTGGATGCAGCTGCAAGCTCCTCACTCTCTGACCCCTGAGCAAGAGAAAGTGGTGAAAAAATTGGCAGAATAGAATATATATTAAATGCGAATGTTTTCACACTTGTTAATGCTGCATCTTTAAAACTCTTTGCCACACATAGTAAAAATGTAATAGACAAAAGGATCGATCTGCAAAACCTAATAGCAACTGTAACATACACTGCAAGGGAAACCATTTGTATCTATCACCTAAGAAACACCAGAGACAATATTCTTAGCGATTGATATTTCCACCGTTTTTCCTGGTTTTCTCAGGTAGAAGAGTCTCAGTGTAACCAACTAGGTTGAGCATATGTTTTAAAAGGCAATATCAAGTCAGGAAGGAAAACACATAACACCTTGGACTTAAAGGATACATACCACTAAGGAGTTGAGAAAACCAAGAACAACTTTA
>WJSH01008713.1:3747-20926 GCA_009757365.2 Lepidium campestre | reverse complement strand
TTCACTTGTTTCAGAACTCCATATATGTTCTCCATCCTAGGTAGAGGAGCTCATATCTCACTCATGTTGGCTTTGAATTGAGAAAGCACATTCTTTTGTGCTTTGGTGAGGAACCTTCCCGAAAATGGGATTGGAGGAACATAAGAAGGAGGCTCGACAACTTGCCTTTTGCTACCTTCACTGTCTCTAGACTTGTCCTTCTTGATATCAGATTTTTGCTTGATAGCTTCCTTTGGCATGTTCTTTAGCTCATCTTCCTTCCTTTTTGCTTCGATCTTCTCGAACTCTTCCTTTGTAACTGCAGTAACCAACTCAATGTACCCTTCTTTATCCGCAACTAACACTTCCTTACCCAAAGGTGGATCTTCTTTCGAAACCTCACTATCCTTGACAACAAACTGTTAATCATAACTCTTGTTCCCGATCAAACCTCGAAGCAACCTAGCAATCTTTTTGATAGTTTTATCTCTATCTTCCTCGGTCAAGATAATATTGCAATACTCCTTCGGATTTTGCTCAAGTTTTCCAGGCAGTTTACCCGATGGTCTTTGACTTGTAGAAGCAACTTGGACCATTTGATTTTCAAGAGACTTCACCTAAGAAGTAATGCCATTGATCCGAACTTGGAGCTCATTGTATCCACGATCCATATTGGTGTTCACCTCCACAAACTGCCTATTCATATCCACTTGTCCTCTGGCATGGACATCCATTAGTTGAGCAAGCATGTTCTTCACCTCCGAATCTGGAGATTGTTGAGGAGGTTTCCTTTGTTGAAACCCTTGTTGATTATTCCCTTGGTAAGGAGGGTTGATATTTCCTTGTTGGTTGCTATAGTTCATTTTGTTGAAATTGTTGCCTTTGAGGTGGCTTTGGAGGATATACTTGGTCTTGTGGATTCTCCACATTGTTTCTCCTATGAGAGGTTATTATTTCCAACAAAGTTCACTTCCTCTTGGACTGCTTCTCCTTTGTTGTAAACCTCTTCTTGGTGTTCTTGTTGACCCATGTCACACTCACCAACAAAGTTAACTGCTTTTTGTCCCGCGAGAAAGATCTTACTAAGCTTGTTGATCTTATCACTCAACTCCTTAATCTTTTGTGCACCTACACACAGTTCCTTCACAGTTTGGTCATAATCTCCACCGTAACAAGCGTCACTTTGGGCGAGATTCTCTACTAGTTGTTCTACTTGAGTGGCTGTGAGGTTGGCAAAGAACCCGTTACTAGCAGTATCTAGCGCTCGTCGCACAGTTTCATTCACTCCATGGTAGAAGATTCCCAAAAGACTCTCTCTTGACACTCCATGATGAGGACATCTTCTAGTGTGTCCTTTCAACTTTTTTCAGCCCTCATGTAGACTCTCTTGAGGTCCTTGCTTGAAGCTTGTGATATCATTGCGGAGTTTAGTCGTCTTTTGCTTTGGGAAGAATTTGTTGATGAACTCTCTTTTGTAATTCTCCTAAGTAGAGACAAGATTGGAGGGTATGTTCTTCTCCCATTGAGAAGCAATATTCCCCCAAAAAAAAGAAAATAGTATCATCTTGATCGAATTCTCTGGAGCTCCATTGATTTTCACAGTCCTACAAAGCCTCTCGAACTGATCCAATTAATCAAAAGCATCTTCAAATGGCAATCTGTTGTACCTATGGTTCTGCACTATATTGATCAAACTAGACTTCACCTCAAAGTTATGAGTGTTGATTAGAGGAGTATGAATCCCAAGTTTATCCTCTCTCAAGTCTGGTTCGTCAAAAGCACCTATGAGTCTCTCTGCTGGCTCTTGATGTAGAGGCGGAGGAGTGTGTAATCCCCAACTCCATTGCCATGATCCTCTGCATGGGCGGTTTCCCCATGAAGCACTTATGGTTGGTTGGTCCCTAAATTTGTCATTCCTAGCCGAATCAAGTTATCTTCTCGTTCTTTAGCTCTTCTTTCCCTTGATATACGCCTACACTCTTTCTCAAGCTGATCCAAATCTAACTCACTATCAAGCACTTGCCATTGGTGACTTCGAAGTTGTATACACCTTGATCAAGAGCAAAGCAAAAACAAGGAAAACTATTAGTAACAAAGAAAAATAAAATCTTTAATCGCAAATCTATCCAAATCTTGAAGGCTAATTGCATAGATTCCCAAGCAACGGCGCCAATTTGATGTTTGCTTTTTACGGCTATCAAATAAATAAAACAAATGCAAACAATCGTATAATTATAGCACTTGAGGTTCAAATCTACAAGGAATCTAGAACTAACGCAATAAGATTGCAAGAAATCGACTTGAGCCAAAGAGATAATAGATTGGTTTTGGTAACAACTTAAATGAAAACAAAGATGATGAAAAAACAGAACAAATTCAAATGATTAAAGACAATGGACCTAAGGCTAGGCAATCAATGTAGAGGGCAACAAACAATTCAAAGATGCTAAGGGTTTCACAAAACAAGCACCATCCTAGGGCATGAGACTGATTCAATCTAGATCAACCCACTCTCATGGTATTGATCCCTATGCAATGAATGAGTTAAGTTAAACTCTCATTTGTTCTCTTGCAGTCACAAGCATTAACAAACAAGCTCACAAATACCACTTTTCATCCTAGCATCAACTCTCACTGGCTAGGGAAGGAAAGCCCACAAAAAGACTTTTCAAGACATTCATCGAACACATCTCGGGCGATGTCTTTTCCACCATTAAGGTTACTAGTTGATCAAGCTAAACCTAGCATTAAGAACATCTTAAGTGGAGAATTTATAGATCTAACAACCCTAGCAACAAGATCCTTCAAAGTTCTTCCTCCAATCTCAAATCTTTCAAACAAAGAACCAAAAGATAAAAGTTCAAAAGTTTGCCCAAAAGAGAATTGTTTCTTGATTCTCCCTAAAAATCATAGGTCTAAAACTATTTATAATGAGACATAAAAACCCTAAAAATAAACTGGATCAACCAAGGACAAACCGGGTTTGACCCAGTTAAAATAAGATAGTTTTAGCTTTCAGTGGCTTGGGATCGGTCGTTCTCTTCTCGGCCTCGGCCAGTCGCTTGAATGTTGCTCGAGAAGTAGCTGGACGCTTGGTCGAGCTCGTCCATGGATCGACTGGTCTTCCTCTTGATATGCTGGTCTGAATCTGGGATCGGTCGAGCTCATTCTACCCATGGCCGGTCCAAGTCGCGGATGTCTCCAACTGCAATGGTGCTCGGCCGGTCTCGTCTCGCGATTGGCCGGTCTCATTATGTTCTCGGCCGGTCCACCACTTTTGCTTATGGCTGGCACTAGATGATCGGCCGGTCTAATGCTCGGCTCGGCCGAGCCTTTCCAAGTTGCGGTCGATCCCATCTTCTAGCTTCCTTCTCCATTCCTTAGTCTAATTCTTTAGTTTGACCTCCATTCTTTTTCACTCATTTGTCCAACATCCACTCATTTACTCTCTTTCTCCAATACATTCACGTTCCATCTCCTTGTTCCTCGAACTCCACTCCACCTAAAATTACAAAAAGATGCAACTCTCTAGTCTTAGGATTCTAAAATGCAAAATGAGTTAAAACCTATATTAAAATGAATGAATGCACTTCTTATATGATAAAATGAATCAAAAGATGTATGAAAAATTAGCAAATAATGATGTATATTAGGAAGCTAATAAAACAATTACAGAACCAGAAACAGAAAAGATTTTAAACGGCTAAACTTAAGAAAATGCAATCCCAAATTGGAAGAGATAAGCAACTACACTACTGAACTTGGCGAGAGTAGTTAAAGACCTCCTATGATGAATAAGGGCACTACACAAATGTTGATTTAGGCGTCTACACCGGTAAGAAACAAAACTCACAAATCTTCCGGAAACAACAAAGTCGAAAAACGAATACAAACACGTAGAGGAACGACCAATAGACACATCTATAGAAACCCATTGAAAGACTAGACAACGATCAAGTCTTGAAAGTGCAAACAAGGAGCGAATAATCCTCTAACGGCGAAACCGAACTCATATGAGGCCAGCAACTGATCAAGACCAAAGAGACATATCATAACTCAAACCAAAAGAGGCAATTAACCTAAATCTAACCGAAAAGACCTTATCAAACCGAAACTATAGCTAAACTAAACAACCTAAACATGAACTAGAATAAGCAAACAAAAAAAAAACTAAAGGAGGCAACATACCAAAAACAGAGAATGGTTAAGCCCATCCACGACCTCCAAAGCCGCCAGAGAAGAAACAAAGATCGGCTAAGCAGCCCGGTGAGTTCTCGGAGAAGCAAACGGCAAGAGACTATCACAGCTCACCTCAGCCAACCGGAACACAAACTCAAAGTCAGATCTACTCTGAACCACCTCCACAACTCCATGACGAAGCTCACAAAAGAGAAGAGCATCACGGCGGAGGTCCCTCATACTGAAATCATGCCAGAAAAGAAGACCAGACACAAACAGAGAAAATGAGCCAAATGAAACCAGCAACGACTAAACCTCTTCCACACCACCCAGAACGACAACAAACATTTGAACGGACAAAATCTCACCCTCTTAGATTGTGAAACAACTCCTTTACCCCAACAAAACTAAACCGATATAACATATCTACACCTGAGGGGAAAGGCGACGCTGGTTGTAGCTGAGGAAGCCTCCCGATCATCTCTCCCGAGCTCATACCCACGACGGTGGTGAAGTTTTATCAACAGTCCAACAAAGAGAAAAATTAGGTCTGAAAATTTAGGTCTATACAAAAACGTTGAGTGTTTATTCCTAAGAAATATGAACTTGTTTTTTAGGTCTAAAATCTTATTGATGAATCTGAATGGTCGACGGTCTATCAGAAGCTTTTAGACTATATCAATGACAAACCATATTGGATGTTTTTTTCTTCAATAAATACGTCACTAGAAACATAATTCGTAGAAAAAGTTACAACAAAGCAAGGGCGTACAATTGCCAATAAAACTTGGAAACGAAACACATAGAAATGAAAAGATAGAATCCCTTTTTGAAATCTAAAAGAGATTTACACAAATATTAGGAAGTCCTCAAATCCATCTTGGCGTAATTCTTTTTCTTTTTAACGTGAATGAGTTATGAAACATTGTCTTATTGAAAGAAGTTTCAAACAAAGATGAAAATGTGAAATCGGATTCCCGTAGAAAGGTTAAGACAACTAAAAGGTTGGAACACTCTTCTCATATAAGGAAAATATGTCCTCAAATATGTGGGCTTAAATAACATCCCTAGTAAACCTGAGTTTAATATAAGTGGGCCACAAGGATGGTAGATTAAAGTAAGTCGAAAGGAGAGATTTTGGCATGAAGTTTTTCGGACCGGACCTTCTCCAGAAAGAACAAATTGGGCTAATGCTCAAGTAGTTGATCCATTTTGAAATTGGGCCAAGAGAACCCTAGTTTCTAAATCAGGAAACATGGCGACGAGAATCTAAGCCGCCAAAACTCTTATCTCAGTATGGATCTGGAATGATGACCGACTGACTGTGGCAGTAAAGCACGGTGGAGACTCTTCATTTGTTGACGGCTTATCAAGATTCATTCTAGGACTCAGTAAACTCGATGATATCTCCTTTAGAAGAAGTGAAACGTTGGGGATAAAGGTGGTCCAGACAAAAATGGAATCGTCGGAGGCCACACAGTGACTGAGAAGGTTAGGTCAAGAAAAATCGACGATATTCCGCTAACTTAAACCGGCATTTCAGGATTGAAACGTATGATATGTTCAGGTGAAAAAGAGAGGTGTTAGTAGATCTCGCTGCCGAAGCGGCGGAAAGGGTCGTGGCAAGGTCATCGTTGGAGCGTTCTCTTTCCAAGAGGAACTGAGCTGCGACAGGGAGACATGATTGGCAAACGAGAGGAAGCCAGGAAAGCATCTAGTAGGTTCTCGGTGATGAGTCGACAGACATATCCACACCGAAAAAGCATTGGCGAAGATCTGAGAAGAGAAGACGCTGACAACCTTCTCATCGAGACAAAAGATTGATGGAGAGAAACAATAAAATCCTTTCCAACTTGCCATCCGTAGAGTAGAAGAAAGACCGTCGTCGACGGCTTGAGCCGGTGGCAAAAAGGGAATTAGTTACATGAATTTTGGTACCTCGAAGAATGTATATTGTTCCTGGTACATTTAATATATTTAATAGAATAACAAGTGGAATGAATGGAATAGAAACAATAAATAAGCCTAAATAGCCATATTGGATGTTAACTTTTAAAATTAATCATAAGATGTCATCTCTGAGGTGTGTTGTCTCTACTCCAAGTTTGCTGAGACTAAAGACCACTTAATTCTGCATAGTGATTTTAGTGTAGCGTTATGGCTCCTCGTATAGAACAGATTGAGGCTTGTTCCAATAATCTTCCTCTCTTGGAACTCGATGATTGACTAGTGATTTTAAGGAACTTCAGTCTCTATTAGGATATTCCAAATCGATTAGGATTATATATACGTATCTGATAATCTTTTTTTTTACTTAACTTTTATGTGTGAGGTTTTCTAAACGATTTTCATCCACCTGGTATAGAGGCGTCGGGAATCGAAACCGTTACGAAACTATATGCAATTTACAACGGGTACGCGTGATTGGCCATATGGAATTGAAAAACTTCTCTATAGGCCATCATGGTACTGCAAAAATTCGTTAATAATAATCAATTAAATTTTCTGTACATTACTATAATTAAACATTTATATATTACAAATTCCTAATTAATACATATATAATTAAACATTCATATTTCATATTTCAAATTAAAACTTTAACTACAATTAACTAGGTAAATAAATCCGTGCTACACTGTGATATTAACTTGTATTTAACTAGGTAAATAATCCCTAAGCTCTATAGTAACTTGTATTTATGATGTTCGGATTCCTAACTTACATGTTTTTTCAAAGGTTGGTATTAATTACTCTTATTGGAGATCATTGTCATGTCATCTCGAATATTTTCTGTTCCACAAAAAAACTGCAGAATCATACACCCACAAAGAATTGTTGTGCATGCACCATTTTGTAGTTGTCAGTAAATTGGATAATAGAGATGTTTATACTTTGTGATAACTGATAATACACTGGGTTTTTCTTATTTTTTTTATCAAAATGGCTCCAGAAAATATAGTATGATTCTTTTTTTTAATATATATTCAAATTATATAAAATATGTTCAAGATGTTTGAGATAAGAGTAAAAAACTTCTTTTAATAAAAAAAAGGAAAAAGTAAAACAAGTGCTAACTCATAAGAAGAAACATGTATATATATATCTACTATATAATTACTAAGAATGCCATTAGGTTTTAGTAATAATCGATTTTCATGATAAATTAAGGAAAGGTTAATAACGTAATAATACTTTGATTTTTATTCTATACATTACAGACACCCTATTATTGTGCACCCTTAAATGAATGTGACCTATATTCCGTATGGATTCAAATCATAATACAATTACCTAATTAATATCACATAAGTTTTTCGAATTCCTATAAATACCACTATGATTCCTCATCCTTTCCCTAATATAAAATTAAATCATAATACTTACCATAAGGAAAAACATTAATATCTGAAATTAGAAAACTGAGTATGTTCAATCGTATAATTAATGAACTTTCCTTATTTTTTTCTAATCCAAATTATTATAGTTATCATATTGTAGTCTCCTAAATTGGAAAACTCATAACTAATTGCATTCAATTTCAAATCAAATTTTATCAACTAAATGCATTCAATTTTGAATCACAGTTGAGGAAACTTTATGTTATAGTATAAATAAGAATATGAAATTTTGTATTAAAATCAACTATATATATGAAATTGTTGTAAGTTTAATCGTATGTTTAATGAACTTTTCTTAGGTTTTTAAATCAAATCATAATAGTTACCGTATTGATAAAATTTAGTCTCCTTAATTGGAAAACCCACAATTATAATTGCATTCAATGTCAAATCAAATTTCCATAATTTTTGAAACCGTCTTTAGCTTACCTAAAAAATCGAACTAATATTCTGGAAATTGAAATAATTGAATTTAAAAAAAAACATTTAAGAATATTATCATTAACAATTTACCTATTTAAACTCTACCTCAAGACTAATATAAATAAACGTCAATTGTTAGAGTTTTGATATAGTTGTTTTTGTCTTTTACACATTGTTTCGATTTTTGCTCTTTGCTCAATCACATACTAACATGTTTTTCTCTTTTGTTTTAGCTTTGAAACGAGTTACTCAAAAAAAGAATGTCAAAGCCAAAATTGTGAGATTTTGTAAAGTATATTCATTTGAATTCGGACAAAGCATTGAGATGGTTTTGTGTGATGAAAAAGTGAATATAAAATTTTTTTTTTTTGCAAAATTATTGTTTTTTTATAATAGTAATTTCAATATATATATAGATATATATCTTTTTATAAAATGAATTGGTTTTTTTATATTTCTAATATGTTTAGTTTCATAGTGATGTCAAATTAAGTTGTGTTCTATGAGGTAAGTATGTCGAACATGTTGAAGAAAAAACTTCAAAAACTAAAGACCAAAACGCCATTATTGTCATGCAATTTTGAAAAATCAAGATCATCAAAGGTGTATTTTTTATTTATTAACATTAATATATTGTATTATTTACTAATGGCTAAATATAATTTATTTAATTTATGATCAGAAAAATAAGTATCTCAAATGCATTCGAGTGTACTCAAATATGGATTAATGATGATAACATTTAAGGATTATTGGAGTTTAAATCGAAATAAGTTTTAAACATTATATATTTGTATTTTTGTTATTTAATTTATATGTGTTATTGTTCTTCAATTTTATATATTCTATTGAATATTATAAATTTATGTTATTATTATTTAGCTTACATAATTTATTATTCCTTGAATTTTATTTATGTTATAAAATTATATACTTATGTTATTATTATTTTACTTTTATAATTTATCGTTTTTTTTAAATATATTATTATATTAATTATTTAATTAATATTTTAGATTACCAAACGATGGTCTAGCTATTGCAATTTATGATTCACCTCAATCACATAGATCAAATTCATTTTGTGTTAGGGAATACTTTTTAAAGAAATTCCCTAGGAAAACAATCCAAGAACTTTTGGATACTCAAAACGTAATTTGTGTTTCATAAATTACGTATATGTTTTAATTTATACTAATATTTATGAGTTTATTTCTTAAATTTTTGCAGGATCTTTCATTCTTAACTAATGGTGAAGATGTAAACGAATCAATGAATTGTCAATCTACAACACCTCTCTTAAAAAGGAAAGATGATTCTACAACCAACAATGGTGCTTTTCTTAAAAAGACTTCAACCACAAAATAATTCATTTAAGAAGATCAAGATGGAGAAATTTTGATTTATATTTCTTATCTCTTCTAATGATTTATCAACAATTTGGTTATTTCTTTTGTTTTATTTTTTCTCATTTTTTGCAAACTCATTGGATCATTATTTGAATTATTATTTTTCGTTTAGAACTTATTGATATCTTTTGGTTATTATATATCAGTTTAACACAATAATTAAATTTTGTACTCTTTTTATTAATAATTTTTATCTTAATTATATTTATTACTTTGTTCATATTTCTAAATTTACATAAAGTAATTACATCTCTTTGTAAATAGCTATGATATATTTATAAATTTTAGTTACTTATTATAATAAATAAATNCTATTAATTTATATGGTTACTTATTATAATTTAGATTTCAAATAATTTATAAAGAAACAAACATTCATTCTTATTAATTCATCAAATTTATGTAGACAATAAATTGTAATGTCTCTTATTCGATTTTGAAAACTAGGATATTTATTATTATATTCTATGGTAAAATAAGATAATATCAAATTAAAATAAATAAAAACAAAAATAGTTGATATAAATACAACAGATTATTCGAATTTAGTATAATATGAATATTCTAATTTTTGAATATATCACTAAATATGATATATTCAAAAATATAAATTAAACTTTTAAAACTTACAAAACTATGGAAGATACAATTATATTTTTATTTAATTTTATGTTATAAAAATCATTATTATAAAAATATAAATCATATAACATCTACTATGATAGCATTTTCAAAATATAACATTAACATAAATTACATGTTTTCTTAACATTTCAAAATTTAAAGAAAGGATACTTAAATAATATCCTTAATTTTGATTCAATATATTATACCTTATTCCACTATCATACACCCTATTTCGAATATTCCTTAATTAATCAATTCCTAGATGTTTCAATTTGAATTTCTTAGTTTATATAATTGAACAAAGAAACGAATTCCTAATATAATTAAATATATCAAGTAAAACTATAATTTGAATTCTTATTAATATGATTTGAATTTCATAATCTAAAGCATTAAACAAGGAAACAAATACCTTATATAATTAATAATTTTTAATGTAAATCATTGAATACCGATTAAGTTGTATTTTCAAATTTTAAAATATCAAAAATTATTAATTTAATCAATTCTTAGATGTTTCAATTTGAATAAGGAAACGAATTCTTAATATAATTAAAAATATCAATCAAAGCTATTAACTAATTTATATTTAATATGATTTGAATTTTCTAATTTAGCCTTAAATAAGACAACAAATTCCTTATATAATTAATCGTTAATATAAATCTTTGAATATGATTTACTCTATGCAATATTATATATGTTTTAAATTTGAATTTATAATTAATATATGATTATATATTTAAATATGTAGGCAAACGAAAACCTAACTCAAAGCTATATAAATACACATATTAACTTTGGGTTTTAGTATAGCTTTTGACACAAAATACATCTATCGTCTTTGAGTTAAAATCCAGGTTAATTTTTAAATATAGTATTTGAGTATACTAAATTTGTATTTAATATTTTAATCATTATGTATAACATATAAATTAATTTTTATGACTTATTATTATTATAATTATTATATAATAATAATTTAAATATTAATAACTTTATGGTTTTTTAAATCAGATATCTTTGATGTCAAACATATATTACATGTTTGTTTAAATGAACACATGACTAAAAATTTAAATGAACATGAGTCTAAAAACCTAAATGATACGAGTCGAGAAGTTTAGATACAAAAATTATAATGTATCAAAACCTAAATAAACATCGGTCTTTATTATAAATTAAATTTTTGTATATTAAATTAAGATTTTTACATTTACAAAACAAATATCACATATAAATATTATAAATAAATAAAAATGACTATATATTAATTTTCCACAAAAATCAATATATAATCTATAAATAAACAAACACATATCCTATGTTTGCTTAAATGAACACATGTTTAAGAATTCAAATGAACATGTATCTAAAAACCTAAATGAATACGGGGTTAAAGAATCAAATGAACGCGGGTCAAAAAACTTACAAAAATACGAGTTTTTTTTTGTACAAGAATACGAGTCTAAATACAACAAATCAAATACTTATCTAATCTTAAATATCTTTAGCAACCAAACATAAAAATATAATAAGTTTAATTGAACATAAACTTATTATATCTTAAGCAAACATAAATTAAAATTAATCAAAAATAATATTAATAAATATAAATTACTATACATACATAAAAATATATCAAGAAATCTAATCACGTGCAATCGCACGAGACATCACCGAGTATATATATATCTTGATAGTATTTTGAATTTATAACCTTTAATTTGATACTTAATTACTATGAATACCATTAGAGTTTTAGTTAAAATCAATGGTTTTAGAAAATTAAGGAAAGGTTATTATATTAATTATCGTTTGATTCTTATTCTATACATTAAATCTATCCTATTATTGTACACCCTAGATTGAATGTTCCCTATATTCCTTATAGATTCATTCGTTATTCAAATTACCTTTATTTCTACATACAAATTTTACAATTAAATTATAATATGTTATAAATACGGACAATTATATTGGTTAGTATTTTTTAAAACGTATTACATTGTTTTATATTTGAGAATTATTTGTATTTACATTATATAATTATATTAAATATTATTAAATAATATTCTTTGTAATGTGCAATATTTAATGTTAATAAAATATATACATGTATAATTGTATACATTATATGATAAAGAGAAATTTTTTCAAAAATTATTACTTTAATATATAGTATATGTATAAGATATCTATTATATTTACATATATAGTGTATACATAAATAAATTGTATACATTATATGATATTCGATTGTATATATTAAAATACATACATTAAATCTCTATTTTTTATCCGATTAAATTTGAATCAATTCCTAAAAAAACGACTTTGCTTTCTCAATCTATTCATATCTTATAATCGATTTATACTATATTACCATAATACAAACATAGAATATATTAAATTTTAAAAACCGACTATAATATTCTTTATAAACAATGAAATATTCTCTAATTCAAATATAATTCAATTTTGAATTTTCTGTTTTACTCTATCACAAATATACGATTGATTAGATAAGAATATTTCCTTATAAAAAAACATATATTTGAAATTAAATATTATTCAAATTTAAGTATATAATTTAATCAATAACTAAATTTACGATTTATAAAATACAGATATTTCCTTTGTCTTGGTTGAGTTATACTATAATTTTCATAATATTTGAAACCGTCTTTAACTTACCTAAAAAATTGAACTAATATTTTGGAATTTGATATAGTTGATATTATAACAAAAATAACCTAAAATTTCAATTTAAATGCAAAAACTAACCCAAATTGAATTTATTTTCACAAGTAACCCATAAGGGTAGTGAAGTTATAATTTTGCCCTGTATGACCAAACAAAAAAATGAAAATACAATTACATTTATATATTTCAGACTTCACGTGATATCTGCACGATGTATATTTAACGTGAAGTCTACTCATTCGAAATTGAAATAAAAATTAAATTGGTTTATGCCAAACCAAAATTAACCAACAATTAAACGAAAATTTACCTTACATATAAATATGTTTGTATTAGTTGGGGGTAAAAAACCTAGCCATAATTTGTGTTCTTTCTTTTCCCATCACCAAAATCTCTCTACTTGTGACACCGGCGGCGACATCGAACAGCGGCCGACGATAAACGTCTTCTATCTTCTTCTTCTCTCTTCGTCTTCTCTCTTCTTCTTCTCTCTTCGTCTTCTCTCTTCTTCTTCTCTCTTCTTCTTCTTTAACATCTTTGTTTTCGTTTACTTTAGATCTGGTGATGAAACGTACATCGACGGCGGCGGCAGTAAAATATTTTCACAAATCCCGGAAATATTCTTGAAGCTCGTTTTTTTTTCTTTTGCTGGTTAACATAGATAATTTGTATCTGCAGATGTGTTGAAATGATGGCACCTGTCTTCTCTAGAGCAGCATGGAGATGTTCTTGGTACATGATGTAGGTAACATTTTGTATATATCTCGACAGTTGTTTTTTATCCCCCTGAATTTAAGAGACTTGGTTTTGCCGCAAGGTAGGTGTTTAGTTGTTTCTTATGTGGTTTTGGTTATAAAGAAGTTGTGCTCAAGTTGGTTGATGATTGATGTTTTGTCTTAATTTCTGGAAGAGTTGTTGATGGCCGTGAAATCTGTACAATTTGCAAAATTTGGTCCAAATGCTGAAAAATCTAAGTTATTTTCCTTGGCAATTTCCATTGAGATATATTGAACACAAGTATATACAAGTTATTGTCATGGAGAACCTGTAATTAAACTACATGCACTTCAGCTCATGATGGTTCTCTTTGCTGCATTTTTTCAACTGATTATGTTTCTATCGTTTGAAAACAGATTTTGGTTTTTACTATGGTGGTGCAACAGCAAAGATAATGTCAATCGTTTTAGCCTTCACGATGAGCTTGCTATTTGTGAGGATATAGAACAAGTAAATCCACAAGGTAATGTATTATAAATATCAAGGGTACAAATATGACTAATTCATTATTATGATCATTCATGGAATAGGTTTGTAGTGTGTTCAATACCCATTGTATCAAGATACATTCATGGATAGGTTTGTAGTGTGTTCAATACCCATTGTTAATTTAGATCAATGATTTTAACCGATCAAAATGCTAAATTCTTTGCAGCTCATCGACCAAATTTGATAGTGAACCGGGTGGTCACTACAAACCTATTGGAAACAATGTGAAGAAAAATACAAAAAGTATATTAAATTTGTACATAAGTAAACAAAATATCAAACACACATAAGAAAAATACAAAAAAATAAAAACAAATTTTAACATGCTCTAAAATCATTTTTACAAAATTTTACATTGCAGACTTCACCTGAAGTCTACACCAATGCTGAATTCAGGTGAAGTCTGCATTTAAGTTATTTTTGCAATTGACCAAATGTTGACTTTAACGCTGTAGATTTCACGTGAAGTCTGCTTAGTCAAGGGGTTAGTTTTGCAATTGACCAGAATTTTAAAATTTTCTTGCAGACTTCACGTGAAGTCTGCACTTGTTCCAAAAAAAAATAGTTGAGCTCGCAGACTTCACGTGAAGTCTGCGTAGAATATAGAGGTTAGTTTTGCAATTGACTAAGTTTTGACTTTTAGAATCGAAGTCTGCACATGAAATCTGCAACAAGGCAGACTTCACGTGACGTCTTCTAATTCAAATGAGTAGACTTCACGTGAAGTCTCATATATTTTAATAAATAATTCTTATTTTAATATATTTAGTGCACACTTCACGTGAAATCTGCTTGTACATACTATAAATTTCATATTTTTATATATAACTCGCAGACTTCACGTGAAATCTTCGTTTCATGGTCAATATTTGGTTGTTTTGGTCAATTTTAAAACTAACCCCTCTAACGAGATAGTAGACTTCACCTGAAGTTTTCTGATGTTTTTTACCTCGCAAACTTCACCTGAAGTCTGCATAAAAAGTCAAACTTTTGGTCAATTGCAAAATTAACCTGTATATATGCAGACTTCATGTGAAGTCTGCGTGAATTTTTTTTTTCCTTTCAAATAATAATTTACAGACTTCACGTGAAGTCTACTACTCAAATCCCGAGAATTAGTCAATTGCAAAATTAACCTCTGTGTTGACTTGTGTTGACTTGCAGACTTCAGGTGAAATCTACTTACGGAGTAGATTCCACCTGAAGTCTGCTCTCTGTAAATTTTCGAAAATCTACTATAAGTTAGCTAGATTTGTGTTAAGATCCATGTTTACCTTGTTTGAATGCCTAGAATCCGAACTTCACCCTAAATAATTGCTCTTAACTCCAAAAAGTACTCAAACATGTAAGATATAAGAAGTTCAAAAATTTTTAAATAAAAATTAGAGAGAATTTTGGATAGAAATGAAGATAGAATGATAGATTATGAGGTTAAATGGAAGGTAAAACTGCATTTAGAGCTTATTTTTTGGTTGTTAATGGTGGTCAAGAGAGTTGAAGAAGATGACATTCTTGTAAATAGTTTAAGTTTTGATGGTTATTTATGTCTTTTAATATTTTTTAGAAATAAAAGTTTTCTTAAAAATATTGGCAAACTTGTAAATATGGTTCTCTTAAGGGTAAAAAAGACAAAATTTTGGAGAGAGAAAATGATAGGTTATTTCATACATTGATTTTAGTCAATGTTTCATTTTAGAAACAATCCATAATATTTATGAGTTTATTTCCAAAATTTTTGCAGTGTCTTTCATTGTTAACTAATGGTGAAGATATGGATGAATCAATGAATTGTCAATCTACAACACCTCTCTTAAAAAGGAAAGATGATTCTACAACCAACAATGGTGATCTCTTGAAAAAACTTCAACCACAAAACATAATTCGTTTAAGAAGATGAAGATGGAGAAATTTTGATTTTGTCTTCCTTATCTCTTCTAATGATTTATCAACAACTTGGTTATTTCTTTGGTTTTTTTTTTCATTTTTTACGATCTCATTGGAAATCAATGTAAATCGATAACAATTAGTCATATTTCTAATGGTTATTCATGTGGTTTTATATAATAAAAAGATAGCATTTTCAAACTATAATCTTTATGTTAATACTTAATTATAAGTCATACCATTAGAATTTATATTGTTTTCTTAACATTTCAAAATTTAAGGAAAGGATAGTATCCTTAATTCTGATTTAATACATTACACCTTATTCTACTATCATACACCCTATTTCATATATTCATTCATAAATCGTTATATTCCCTAATTATTCATTTTTAATCTCTAAAATATATAAAACATATCATTATCGCCTATACTTCTGCTACCATGTATTTACAATCAATTATTTATCATTATGTTAATTTTCATAAAAAATAAATAAATATAATTTCAGTAGTAAATGATCTAATCTTATAAAATTATATATAATTATATAGTAGATTGTAGTTATATAATATAAATTTATGAATAAGTGTTTGTTGAACATAAATTACAATTATCTACTATATAATAAAAGGATAGTATTTTCAAACTATAACATTTATGTTAATACTTAATTATAAGGAATGCCATTAGAATTTATTTGGTTTTCTAAACATTACAAAATTTAAGGAAAGGATAGTCAAGTAATATCCTTAATTGTGATTCAATACATGATAGTCTATTCTACTATTATACACTATATTATATATTATATATTATGAATATTCCTTTAATAATCTTTAATTTCCTAAAATAATATTTTCGATTTCTAAAGACCATCCATATGAGAAAGAAAAATCTTAATATAAACAAAACAATCTATATAAAAATGGTCAATTAGATACTGAACTTTCGCATTTTTGTCAAAAAAAAATACCAAACTTTTTGATTTGCCAAAAAAATACTAAACTTTTGTTGACCATCGCGATTTGAATTCCAATAAGTCAACATTAACATAAATTAAACTCCGTTAAATAAGATTAAGTGGGCGTTAACATAGAGGCATTAACGACAAATTAGCCCTTAGTAAACACCATTTAACGAAGTTTACTTTGTGTTAATGTTGACTTAATTGGGTATCAAATCGGCTGATCAACAAAAGTTCGGTATTTTATTGGCAAAAACACGAAAGTTCAGTATTTAACTAGCAATTTTCTCCTTTTAAAAATATAGAAATTCGATTATACAATTAACTATAATTAATTA
>WJSH01008711.1:3770-24246 GCA_009757365.2 Lepidium campestre | reverse complement strand
TACCAAAAAAAAAAAAAAAAAAAAAACTGAATTTCTTACACTAGTATCAAGCCACTGTTGGGGAGTATGAATGTCAGCGAAAAAAGATTTTTTCACTTCGTGGCCATCGACTATGAAGCGTCTGGAAAGAAAAGGCATTAGACAAGAAAAGAAAAAAAAAATATTATTAAAAATGACTCACTTTTGACGAGAGTATGCGAGCTGGGAGAGAAAACATTTCTGAAGTTTTGAATCAATTCCAGCAAGCGGCAAGCTGCTGGAGGAAATCACTTCTCTAGCACCTTTGGGGGACTTAGGAGTAGATCGTGACTGGTCATAACGAGCAGGGGCTACCCTAGTCCTCTTAGATACCAGAAGGAAAAAAGGCTTGAACTGGCATTACGGGGGCATTTCTCATTTTCCTACACATAGGCAAATTTAATAAAATGGGAAGGAGCCCAACTTGGGACAAATACTCGTGTAGGATGGAAAAATTGACCTTTTCATTTGCAATCGAAGCACTGGATGAATGTGCAAATTTACCTCAGTTGAAGCATCATTGCCAAGGGGCGGGCCTTCGGAGGATTTAGGAGCAGATTGTGACTGGCTATAGCAAGTATGGGCTACCCTAGTCCTCTTAGATAACACAGGGAAATAAAGTTTAAGATGGCATTCTCTTTTTCGCTTAACACGGGGAGGTTTCTCACCTTCCTACATATTGACCAAATTTAATGAAATGGGAAGGAATCCAACTTGGGGACAAACAAATTCACTTCTTCATCTGCAATTAAATCATCATTGGATGGATGGGCGAATTTACCTCAGTTGAAGCATTCTTGCCAAGGGGAGGAGGGCCTTCCGGTAAAGAACCTCCACCTCCATTGTCATCATTATTGAGTGAGGGGCTATTCAAAGGCAACAAACATGAAAAATACGATTAAAACACACAAAGAGACCGAATGAAACATAAAATCGGAAAGATAACTAAACAGAATTAGAAAAAAAGAAAAAATAAACTAAAAAGTAAGATTGAGATGATCTCTGCCTGGGACACTGCCAGATTGAGATGATCTCTGTCTGGGACACTGCCAGATTGAGATGATCTCTTCTTCGTACCCTGACCAAGTTGAACAGTACCGACGAATACACTACTTAAAATACTTCAAACACAAATTACTCCATGTTGAGAACTACTTCGAATGGAAAAAAAAGCGAAGACGGACGAATAAAATAATCAAGAAACAAATACACGAGGAAATCCACAAATTTGACAACGGAGAAGGAGACATGTAATACCAAAATTGAGCAATGACCCACGAAGAAGGTGAAGAAATCAAATCCAAAGAACTAGGCGGTTGCACAAAAGAATGATGAAGCAAAGACCAAAGGTTTGAAGGAATAAAAGAAGCAAGACAGTCGATCGATGAAAGAAACAGAACTGGGAAGACAAAAATATGGAATCAGGGGAAAAAATTCAGACATGTCAGATCGTAGGGAGAACCTGACAATAGAGATGAACCAAAGTGAACGCAATTTCCACAGACGGGGAAAGAAAATTGAGGGGCAAAAATAAGGACAAGAAAATGGGATTATAAGACAGTTGAATAGTTGAGATTGCGGAAGAAGAAACCGTTGGGACAAAAGAAATGGCAGAAACTTCGGGAAACGTCATTGCAGTTTGCAAAAAGAAACCAATCCAGAAAGTAAAAAAAATATGGGAGACAATTAAAACTCAAAAAAGCTATAGCAGACAATTATTTCTACATTATATCTTACCTGCAAGGTGTCCTTTGGTTTTCTTCTGTTATTAGTTCATTATCAACTTCCTGCTCTGTTTGAGGAAAGTGTTCATCTGGTGTGTCAATGACTTCATCTCTGTATGCAAGAGTTAGTCCTGTCTCACGAATGATGACTTGCTCTCCAAAATCCACTGAAACTTCCACTTGATCCCCTGTTTCCAAACAGAAATCTTCATTTGAAAAGTGTCCTTGCCAGATGTGCTCTTCACGGTACATACGAATCTGATCTGCTGCTGGATTGCGAATCCACACATTTCCTTTGGTTTGATTCTTCACTGTGATCTTTGGAGAGTAATTAGATATCACATCGTTTCGGTGACTTACATATCGTGTCCACAAGGTAAACTCATCGGGAACAAGATTCAGATTTTCAGGCACAGTAAAAGAGATTGAATTCCTCATACTCTTGAAGTTAACCCAGTTTGGAAGGACGGATCCCGGGATGAAAACTCCCCCATTGGCACCCACAGCCCATCCCTGTAACACGAAGGCCATCATATAATCAGAACCAATGACACTTTCCTAGTGCCCATAACAATAAGCAAAAGAGTATAAGGTTGTTTAGTCATTTGATAACAAGAATCAAAGAATCGACTTAGTATGTTAAGATATAGAGTGATATGTGGAGAAAAAATACCTGCATGAGTTTTTCTCTATAAGTACTTGGTATGTTGTTACACATTTCCACGTGTATGACTCCAACCGTTTTCAGTTTATCCAGCCCCGGCGTCGCGTCAAGGTTGAAACAATTTGTAAGGTGCAACGATTGCAACACCGAGCAGTTTGAGAAGTCTGGAGTTGCTTTTAACATGATACAGTTCCTCGCGTAAAGTGATCTTAAATTTTTAGGTAAACTAAACATGGATTGAAGTTCTGAGCAACCATCCAACTTGAGTATCTGTAGCCTTAAAAGACCTGAAAAATCCGTTTGTAAATTACGAAATTTGTTGCCTCGTAGATCGTAGATCAAGTTCCTCAAGACAAGACAAACTCCCAATATTTAGAGGAACCAGTTCATCAGATAGGTAGCAGTACCCTAAACTTAAAGTCTTCAAACAGCTTAAACCGTTTAATGAGAGCGGAACAGGTAGAGCGGCTTGAGGGCCTTCTCTGTTTTTCCATAATTCCTTGCAGCCTTCAAGAGATAATTCTTCTAGGTTTTCCAGTTGATCAATCGAAGAGGGAATTTGCTTTAGGCCGGTATAATCGGCTTTAAGAGTTTTCAAGGATTTCTGTTCACCTAAAGCATCATCCAATCTATAAAGTTGCGAGCATCCTGAGAGAATGAGAGTTTCCAGCGACTTCAGCGTATAAAATTCCAAAGGGAGTTCACCAAGCTCAGTTCAGCCTTTTAGATTTAACAGTACTAGCTTTTGTTGAAGAGTCCCTATCGAGTTGTGAACCCGAACCAAACTTTTACAATCAATCGATAGCAACTTCTCAAGATTTGGGAGGTATGAAAAGTCTGGAGTATCTGTGAGCTGGGGGGAATGACTAAGATCGAGATACTTTAACTTTACCAGGACCGGTGGCTGTTACAAAAATAACACATAAAAGAAGTGATTATTGATCAACTGCAAAAATAAAGAATAAGTTCTCAAACTTAAAAAGAACCTAAAAGGGGATTATCCTCATACCTTTGCCTCTCTATCATCCCAAAGTCGTTTAAGGTTGCTGTACTGCAAGTCCATGACAACTACGTTTTCTAAATGTAAGTTTGTTGGGATGGAGGCTAGAGGAAACTTATACCAGCAAAACCATCGTAGACCTTTCGGAAAGTGTTCATAGCTTCCATTGAGCGATACATGACTGAGCTGTAACAGTTGCAGGCTTCGTAGATTTGAAAATGCCTCAACCTCCAAATTCTCAACAGTCGTACCTGAAGGCTGAGTCCTCTAATTGCATTAGTTCCCTAAACATTGAACAAGCAAGTTTATCAGTGAAATGTTATCCCAAATCTCTTTTATAATTTTTAGTAGAGAAAAAAGAATATTTAATAAGCCTTTTGTTCCTTACAGATTTGTTTCTCAATACATCACTAGCATTATCACAACCTACTCCATTCATTACAGTTCTGCGGAGATGTTTCTCGGATGATTTCTCTCCCCATGTCTCGTAATAAGTCATGCATCATCAGCCTGTTATCACGGACTGTAATGAGACACCTCTCCTTCAGCACAGTGAGTCCTATCCCAGGGTACAATTTGCTGTCGTTCAATATGCAACTTACGTAGTCTTTATCCATCCCAGTGAAGAAGCAAGAAATATCCAAGAATATATCTTTGTATTCTCTGGTTAGCGAATCAAAGCTGATCTGAAGTATTGCTTTAATGTCATCATGGGGTGTTTGTTTCAACCTTTCCAATGTGTTTTCCCACTGGGAAATGCTTCTTTTGTAGAGAGAAGCACCCAAGACGTCTATAGTCAATGGTAGTCCTCCACAGTATTTACCCAACTTTTCTGAGAGCTGTAGGAACCCTTCAGGAGGTTCGCTTGCATGAAAGGCTCGCAGACTTACAAGCCTAAGAGAGTCATCATCGTTAAGTGCCTCCGGTGAATATATATTTTCAGTTTCTAGCAGCGTTAGTATATGCTTGTCCCTGCATGTCACGAGTATCCTGCTTCCTGGCCCAAACCAGCTAGAACTTATTCTGAGTGACTCAAACTGCTTCCAGTCGCTAACGTCATCGATGACAACAAATACTCTTTTATTGTGGAATCGTTCTTTTTCAAAGCCTGATCCATGTTGTTGTACACTGTGTCATCATTTTTTAAGATGTCGGAAAGAAGTTGCTTCTGAAAATGAATCTTCCCTTCAGGTTTCTTGGAGTATTCTCCAAAGTTTTCTAGGAAACTTGTTCCTTCAAAACGATGTGAGAACTCATTATATGCAGCTTTGGCTAGAGTTGTTTTACCGATCCCACCCATTCCCCAGATTCCAATAATTTGGACATCATCCGAGTCAAAACGCATTAGCCATGAATACGACGTACTCTTGTTTTAATACCAACAGCATATTCTGGTAAATGTAAGTATAAGCTGGCCAACCTTTTAGAAACCTCTTTACTCACGCTGTTAATGAAGTCTGCTTCAGATCTGCAAAATGCACATCACTATTAAAAATGAAGATAAAATCCAGTAACAGTAACATTTGTTTACTCTTTCAACGAACTAACCTCTTGACATCCCTGTGAAACCCTGACAGATTCGCAATTTCTTTTAAAGCTTTCTTCCAATCCTTCAACCCTTTTTTTGAGTAACGGTTTTTGTGTTGATCAAAGGCTTTACCAAATGATCCTTTTAGATGGCGTACATATGATGGGTCAACATCGTAGAAAATTGGGATTACCATTGGCCCAGTGTCTCTTGCATAGCATTGCATAATGTGCGCAAGCTCATCAAGGCACCAAGAAGATTGAGCATAATTCTTAGATAAAGTTACAATAGCAATTTTGGACTCTTCACTGGCCCCTAACAGATGTGGGGAAATGCGATCTCCTGGTTTTAGTTCTCTATCGTCTTTGAATGTGTAAATCCCAGATTTTGTGAAACGGTCGTTGATATTTCTCAAAAAGCTATTCCGCACATCTGCTCCACGGAAACTTGTAAACACATCGTACTTCCATCTTCGCTCATTTCTCCCGCTCGTTTCAACCATACCTGAGAATAAATTTGGAATATTTCTATAGCGATAGTAAATCGTTCCCGGCGAATCAAATCTGAAACAGATATATAAAAGATGACAAAGAGCTAAATATATTGTTGACTTGACTATTATCGAATAACTCTCTTCGTCTACTCTATAGGGATTCAATAAATGAACAAAGTTTCGACTGAATTCATGATCGGTTTAAAGTCTTAAGGAGATACAATTCTACCACTTGGTCTTTGAAGATAATGACAGATGATTCCGCCTAACAATACATGAGTTTATCAACTAACTAAGTTTTCACAAATAGGCTTAATTGTCTAAGCAATGATCCATCTTCTTTGACTAAACTAGTTCCAAGTCGTTAAATCCCCTCTCTAGTGGGAAGTTGCACGAAAAGAGGAAAAGGAACTAATTTAACTGTTGTAATGAAAAAGATGAAGGAAGAAATCAATGGAACCTTAAAGAATAAACGAAAAGCTAACCAGAGGGACAGAGCTTCTGGAGATGAAATCATGAAACCGTCGAAAGATTCAATCCAATTCTGTCTTGAACCCCTTAGGCATAACCCATGTGAAATCGTCACCGATGATTACAGACTCACAGTGATACCTAAGATTGGAAATATATGCGAAGTGAGATCAATAAAGAAGACATAATAGACCAAATCTCGTGCATTTGTGTACAAGGCTATGAAGGAAGTGAAGAAATCCATAAACAATTCAATGATTAACGACAGAAACTATAAACTAATTAGAAAAATTTCTGCGGAAATTACTTACTCTGTACAAGTCATTCAGACAATTCATCAAAAAACAAAGACCCTTGCTTTGGCAGTTGACCGACTGTGGGCACAAGTCGACCTAACCATATCACAATTGGAATCATGAACCATTATAACGGGCCTTTGGATCGCTTTTAGTTATCTATATCTTTTGATATCCGTGGCCCGACGCTCGTATTGTAAGCCCAATATTTCCAAATCTACCATAAACAAAGTGAATTTCGATTATAAAATTGTTTATTTACTTCCTCTTTATACATGTCATCAAATTAATAGTTCAGATTGTAACGTAGTTGCCATATTAATCGTTGATTTCTTACATGTGAGGCTGTTGAGATATAATTTGAACCTCATTTTATGAAATCTTAACGTTTTATATTTTCTTTTTGGTTTTAGACGACATTTAAATCGGACAGGCTTTGTAAATCCTTTGTTCTTGGAAGAAGAACACTCGCATTATCTCTATACAATTATAAATATATAAATAAGGTTTTGTTCATCTAATTAAAAAATAGAGTTCAGTAATTTTTCAGACTCAATGGAGCAGAATTCACAGGGACAGAGAGGGCAATCAATGTTTGGTTAGCCATGATGGGAACATCAATATACTCAAATTGTCTTAGATAATAAATTCAAATATTAAATAATTAATGTCTTTTTCTAAGTAACATAATCATCCAAATATTTAATTTTGTTGTGCGTGAAATAGTCAAATCATTGTAATGAAAATGAGTCGAACATGTTACTTTTTTTTATTTTAATGTCGTGTCTATGCGAATTATAGATATCGTCAGTAAAGATACGAATATGTAAGATCGATATAAAACAAAAATAAAATAAAGATATAGCCTTTAAAGATGCGTGCATTTGCGTGCTTCAATTGAGATTGTATTCTAAGTTGCCTTAGTCAAATGCTAACCAAGACATGTATTATTATATAAAATTTGTTCAATATATCTAACTTTTTTTTTTTTTTTAGAGAATGATTAATCTATAAACACTTGTTAAGAAAGAAAAACAAGTAATTTCTTCAACCTGCAGGTAACTTTTAGTGTGTATCAAAAGGTATTTATAAAATTATACTATTACATTTTTATTATTTTATTTTTGGTTGAATTTAAGTCTGCATTTATTATTACATTATGTGTACGTTTATAAGATCTATATAGTACTCCCCCTGTTTCTTAAAAATAAATTTTATATGAGTTTTTGATTGTTTCTTAAAGATCAATTTTTTAAGTTTTTAATGCAAATTTTATCATTTAATAATTATGAACTGCAAATTTCAAAAATGTTAATTAAGTTTACTGAATCATTATTGATGTAGAGTTATGGAAAATTGTGTAGTACAAAAAAACATATATTTATAGTGAAATATTAAATATTTTTCTTAATATGTGTGAAAATTTTATAAAATTTATCTTTGTGAAACGGAGGGAGTATATTCTAGTACACTTACCTAAAATCAAAAAAATACATCTATCTTTTCAAAAAAAAAACAAATCATAAAAAAAAAATTACCTTAAATATTAAAAAAATTTTGACTTTGGCTTTTTAGAGGAAGGAAATATGTTTATAATAAAACCTAAAACAAATATTCAAGTGAATCGTTAGCTTATCGTTATTAAAAAAAATTTTGTTAGTTTTTAAAGTTTTCTAAAAAAATATAATCAATTAACCGCCAAATTTCACAAAAAATCAATAATTTTACCTCCAAATCCGAGAAACTATATCCGCAAGATTTTATTATAATAATTTAGGCTCTTTAATACCACTTCTGTCAAAACCAATTTAAATACAAAGCTCTCTACTTTCTTCCAATCAGGATTTAAATACAAATCTTGTTTGCATCCTTCCTTGTATAATAATATCATCACTGTAAGGTTTTGTCTTCCCACTTTATTTTGCCCCCTGGGTTCTTCTTTTTCTCTCCCCTTGATTTCTTTTTGTTTATGATGAATTCAAGGAATATCTTTATTTTGTAGATTTTATCCATTAATGGAAGACAACCAGCGAAGCAGATTCACAAAAATTTGTGTTTTTTGCGGAAGCCACTCTGGTCACAGAGAAGTTTTCAGTGATGCTGCAATCGAACTCGGCAATGAACTCGTTTGCTCTCTTCCTCTTCTTTTCTTCTTTTGATTGCTTATCGTTTGGTTTTGTGATTAAAAAAATGAACTTTTCTGAAAATCAACTACAGATATCAGCTTTTTCGTAACGCAACAGAGTTTTTGAATGCCAAGATACCAACTTTTTAGTTTACTTGTTCATTCACATATATGGTGGATTTTATTTGTGCTTGCGTCTGTTAGTGGTACTTTACGGACATTGTTAGCTCTTGTGGTATTTGACGTTTATCTTGTTTGTTGACTCTTCAAACCTAAGGATGTTGTCATTTGGAAAAAGCTGTGAAATTTGCTTAAAACTTTGAAGTGTTGAAATAGCTCTTGTTCTGTTTTCTGACTGTGTTATCTTCGTTTGTTTGATTTGAATCTTCTTTTTTCTTTACTTTTTAGGTGAAGAGGAAGATAGACTTGGTTTATGGAGGAGGAAGTGTTGGTTTGATGGGTCTGATATCCAGGAGAGTCTATGAAGGTGGTTTCCATGTACTCGGGTTAGTTTTTAAGTTTCCATTCAACTTTATAACTTTTTCAATATCTGCTTCATTTCCAAACATCTCTGAGGGTTTCTGATTCGATTCTTTGTAACTGCAGTATCATTCCCAAGGCTTTAATGCCAATTGAGGTATGTATCGTCTTCTAGAAGCTCATGCTTTTTCCAGGAAGTAGCAAAATGTGTTTCAAAGCTATTCATTAGTTTCCACTGGTGCTTGGTTTGTTGTGAAGATCAGGAGAGGAAACAATGTTCTTGAGTTTAGTTTTCATTGATTTTGGGATTGTAATCAGAAACGCTGTGTTTTCATCAGATATCTGGTGAGACTGTTGGAGATGTAAGAGTTGTTGCAGACATGCACGAACGAAAGGCTGCAATGGCACAAGAAGCTGAGGCATTCATTGCACTCCCTGGTCAGAAAACTAATTCACTACTAAATTCTTGCAAGTTTTAAAGTTGAAAGTTTTGGGCTTGAAAACCACGGATCTTTGTTTTCAGGAGGTTATGGAACAATGGAGGAGCTGTTAGAGATGATAACATGGTCACAACTTGGTATCCATAAGAAAACGGTAGCTAAAACATTTCCTTTGCTGTGTGGAGAAGAAGTAGGCTACTAATTCCAATGTTGATTTGTTGGAATTGTTTCTGCAGGTTGGTCTATTGAATGTTGATGGTTACTATAACAATTTGCTTGCTTTATTTGACACGGGGGTTGAAGAAGGTTTTATCAAACCAGGAGCACGTAATATTGTGGTTTCTGCTCCAACAGCCAAAGAGCTTATGGAGAAGATGGAGGTACATTAACTTAACCTTCTCCAATATCCTTGAGTGTGTTTGGTTACTCATGTCATATTCTTGAGCAGGAATATACTCCATCACACAAGCACGTTGCATCGCACGAAAGCTGGAAAGTTGAGGAAGTGGGAGATTACAAGGGACAAGAAGACAAGCCGCAATAATGATAATGAAAACAATGTTGTTAGCATATTAAAACTATTGCCATTTTCAAGTTTAGTCTGATTTATTCTGCAGAATCCACAATGTGTATAAGAAGAAACACAAAATCTTGTTGCAAAATGAAACAGCACATTGGGTCCCAAAATGAAAGTGTTGATGATTGTGTAGCTAAGTTTGGCTCAGTTCTTGTGAATAATTTCTAGTTTTCATCTGAAAAGAAAGAAAAAAAGAGGAATCTTTAAGAGTGAAGGTGATGCAGAAAAGTCCCGGCAAGAGTCGTAGGAGAGTGAATGTGCGTCCATTAAGATAGGAGGAGAGTGGTCCCTTTGGTTTGTTTCATTCGATGGCTTCAATAGAAAAGCACAAAATGTGAATGATGTGTGACCAAGTTGCAACCAAGTTGGACATAGAAAGCTTTCTGCTTTCTTGCCAAGTGCCTTCATTGTGGTGGGGATTCTCTCTCAATTTATTTTCTTCCTTTTTCTTGATATTATTATTATATTTTGTGTCATTTGCTTTTCTCTTTCTCCCTCTTTCCACGTTGGATCATTTTGGTTAGGTCATTGACTAGTTTAAAGTTGATGATGATGACCTATAAATATTTATTTATTCCTTATTGTCACAAGACTTGTAAATAATTTTAGAACGTGAAAAACAATAGATTCGGTCAAAGTTTGATGTCTTCCATTATTAATTTAACAATTTATAAATAAAAAGTTATAGGATGGTTTCAAAATTGAGTACAACGAAATCAGCTATAGAAGAGATGCTTCTATATACAATAGAATTTCCATAAATTAATATTTGATAAATTAATAATTTCTATAAATTAATAAAATTCCATGATTTCTTTATCTTTGATTAATAATTTGGAGTAGTTAACAAAACATGAAGTTAATGAGACAATAAAATTATCTTGGACAAAAAACAGAAGTAACCGAGAACAAAGACTAATGGACAAGATAAAATAATGTCGTAGAGATTTGTCAAAGTAGAAAAAGCAACATCAATGCAATTCCAAAAAACTAATCCAGGAGCTGAAAACAAAAATCAAGAATGAAGGAATTAAACAACATCCCGATTTTGATCAGTTAAAAGAGAATAAAGCCAAGTTATATGTAGCTTATAGAGAAGAAGAAGCATACTGGAAGCAAAAAAGCAGGGAGAGTTGATTAGTAGAAGGAGACCTCAACACGAAATTCTTTCATGGTAGTATTAAAAGGCGAAGACTCCAAAATTTTATCCATGTTCTTATCGGAGATGATGGTACAGAATATCTAATTGAAGGATCAAAGGGAGATGTAGCTGTGAGCTATTTTTGATCATTGTTTTCATCGTTGAATCCAAGTTCTAACCCGGCTCTACTCGATGGTATGAACCCTCGTGTGGATAATGCCATGAACGCAGAACTGACAAAGATGGTGACGGATGATGAGATTCGTACTGCAGCTTTCGGTATCAAGAGTACTAAAGCACATAGAGCTGACGGTATGACCGGACTCTTTTTCAATCAAACTAGACTATAGTTGGTGAACAAGTCACTAAGGAAGTAAACGAGTTTTTCAGTACGGGATTGTTGCCTAAGGGATGAAATTACACAAAAATTTGCTTTATTCCAAAGGTTCAAACTCCCAAAAGGATGAAAGACATGCGCCCCATAAGTCTCTGCTCTATTGCTTATAAAATAGTGGCAAAAGTCTTAAGCAACAGATTGAATAAGATATTACCGCAGATTGTTTCAGAGACATAGGGTGCATTTGTTGTTGGTAAATTGATTTCCGATAACATCCTTATTGCCCATGAAATGGTACATGCGCTGAAGACAAATACTATATGTAATAAGGATTTTATGGTGATTAAAACGGATATGTCAAAAGTGTATGATCGCGTTGAATTGAGTTTCTTAAGAGAGCTCCTCAAGAAACTCGGGTTTAATGCTCTATGGATAGGATGAATTATGGAGTGTATAACTTTAGTCACATATTTGGTCCTTCTTAATGGTCAGTCTCACGGCTTTATACAACCGGAAAAGGGACTGAGACAAGGTGATCCTCTCTCACATTTTCTCTTTGTATTGTGTGCTGAAGTGTTAATTCATGTGATGAGGAAAGCTGAGTTCGAGAAAAAGATCATGGGTATAAGGCTCACCAAAGATAGCCCATCGATTCAGCAGTTGTTGTTTGCAGATGACAACATTTTTATGTGTAGAGCTACACTTAGAGAATGTACAGAGATGCTACATTGTCTTAAGATGTATGGTGATGCGTCGAGACAAGAAATAAACTTCCAAAAATCCGCAATAACATTTGGTAACAAGATTGATCCGACAATGAAGGAAATCAATGGCTTGCTAATGGGGATTACACAAGAGGGAGGACCCGGTAAGTATCTTGGGTTATCAGAATGCATGAGTGGCTCTAAGCGAGAGTTATTAAGTTTTATCACCGATAAGATGCAATCACGACTTGGTGGTTGGTTTGAAAAAACTCTTTCGCGGGGAGGAAAAAAAGTTTTGATTAAATTTGTGGCACTATCTCTTCCGGTGTATGCAATGTCGTGTTTCAAGTTGACAAAACATCAATGTAAGAAGCTTACCTCTGCCATATCAAAATTTTGGTGGAATAGTAAAGCCGATAAAAAATAGATCCATTGGGTGGCTTGGGACAAAATATGCAAATCCAAGAAGGAGGGTGAGCTTGGCTTCAAAGATATTGGGGAGTTCAATCATGCTTTACTTGCCAAACAATTCTGGAGACTCATATCTGATCATGATTCCCTTGTGAGCCGCCTGTATAAGGCGAGGTATTTTCCAAAAACTGAGATTTTTTATGCAGGAATCGGAGTTCGACGATCTTATGCGTGGCGCAGTATGCTGTTTGGAAGAGAGTTGTTATCAAAAGGGATTCTGAGAACTGTTGATAATGGCAATAACACTAAGGTGTGGGTAGATAAATGGATCTTCGATGGAATGCCAAAGATACCTCAAAACAAATTTTCAATCACTGACATGCAACTAAAAGTCTCTTCACTTATACAAACAGATGGATCGTGGGACAGTGAGATAATACATCAGCTTTTCCCTGATACAGAGATCACTAGGATCACTGCAGAGTCACCATGTCTTCCTTTAAATGATGGTTGGTTTGGTCGTTTACAAAGGATGGTAAATACTCTGTGAAGAGTGGTTGTTGCCTTGCAAGAAAATTAAGAAGTGGTAATAACTGTGTGTCAACGCAAGATCAGATGTTACATAACTTAAAGGCTCGTATTTGGAGAGTTAAAACAATCTCGAAGATCATGGTATACATGTCGATCAAACATGCAAAATATGTGCAAATGGTACAGAGACAATCATGCATGTCATTTTCGATTGTACTTCAGCATCCCAAGTATGGCTTAAACTTAGTCACATGATTAAGTTCTCACCTGGATCACACTCGGTTGAATCTTATATGGACAAAGTACGGACTTTGGTGGAGAACAAAAATCATCAAAATAAATATTGTAAAGCTCTGCCTTGGTTGTTGTGGTTAATTTGGAAACAAAGGAATGAGAAGATGTTTGCTAATAAACCACAGGATGCTGATTATTTGATTGCTCAAGGAATCGAAGAGACTGAGGAATGGTTTACTTCGATTGCCATGAAATGTGTCGAGCAGGCTTGTGTTAAGCGACATGTTCAACAAATGGATAAATGGACAGCTCCAAGATCAAACACTTTGAAATGTAACATTAGTGTTGCGTGGGGTAAGCCAAATAAACGGAATGGTATGGCTTGGATCCTTAGAGATCATGCTGGTAAAGTCATTTTCTATGCTCGTGATATGGTTTTTCAGTCACAATCCAAGATATATGCAGAATTTCAAGCCTTGCTGCGCACAACTCAAAGCTTAGTTGATTTTCACATTATCGGTTGACAATGCCAATATAGTGAGGGCTATACACACGCCTAAGGATTGGCCTAAGTTTAGAGCAATGCTTGATCAATGGGTGAAATTGTCGTCTCATCTCAATCATCGTGACATACAACACTCGTCTTTTGGAGCAAATCTGGTGGCAAGATTGATAGCTAGAAGTGTGATTCGCGACAGCCGTTATCAACCATACTTGGCATCCGGAGAACCAAGGTGGTTAAAGTCTGTACTTGATGATGAACGATAGATTGTTTTGCAGAGCACAAATCTGCACGTAGAGGATCTTTCTAAACTTTTCCTCTGTTTCTATAGCCTTGTATTGTTACAACGGTTCCCATTTGATATTTTAATGATTTTCAGATGAAAAAAAAAAAATTATATGGTCCCAAGTTGGGTCAGTGAAAAATTTGATCAAATTTAATAAATTAATAAGATAATAATTATTTTGAAACCCCTATATAAAAATATAGTCTCAATAATATTATAAATTAATAATTATAAATATTAGACATACATAATTGTACTTAAGATAATTTAGTAAATTATGATTATAGTGTTATTATGCATACACCTTTTTGAGTGCTTGTGATATGGTCTTTTTTGTACTCACATAATTCTTTTCGTATTTGATCTATCATGGTTGATTTTGTAACACCTTTAAGATGAGAAGTCATTACTAGGATGTGTGTTAAGAAAAGATGTAAAAATGAATAACTTATCAAAACATTATTAATATATATATAAAAAACTCATTCTCAACCAAAATAAAAGAAAAGAAAAAACTCATAGAGTAAAAAATGGAAGTCAATAGAAAAATGAAATATCAACATATGTATTATAAAATATGTAAACATCAAAATAAATGGAAGTTTAAACAGATAAGCTTTTAGAAGAATATGTGGTATAAAGAAACTTTCGTATTTTACATTTACTAATATTTATATTTTTTTTATAGATTTTTCTATAAATTAATAATATAAATTAATATCTCTTTAAATTAATAATTTTTTAAAGTTCCACTATTATTAATTTATAAAAGTTTTACTGTACCAATTTTATCCTTAAATTTTTATAAGGACATTGCCATGTTTGACAGTTTTTTCCTGTCTCAAAAGGATTGTCGGTTTCTTTTTCTTCGGGTTAATCTATATGGAAAAGTAAAATCTGCAATATATTTTGGAGGTTCTGTAACATAATTTTTTTTTTAATTATATTTTTCCTTAAAAAGATTTAGAATCTTAAGAGGCTTTAATCATTTACAAGTCAGAGTTACGTTAAGGGACCAAGAAAAAAGCTGAATAGGGGTGTGGGGATTGGGACCCTTGAAAGGAAAAAGAAAGAAATGGCGAAAAACAAAAATAGTAAAATAGAGAGTGTCACTTCATTGTGAAACATACTTGTCTCACTCCAGTTGTGATTGTATGTCCTGATTTGGTACCAATATTGGTTAAGCCCCAACCTAATTCTACTTCATCTTCCTTTCTATCTCTTCTTCCATTACTACTCTCTCTTTCTTTTCTTCTAAACCAATTGGTTAACAAGTCTTTTTCACTTTCTTTACCAACCACCGCCTTCCACATTTATATTTTTCATTTTCTTTTTTTTCTTTCTTCTCAAGATATTTAAGAGAAGACCATTGAAGAAGCCTGAATGTCCACTCAACTCTTAATTATGGGTTTCTTCCGACTATGAAAAATGATTGAGACTAATGATAACGTTTCTTCCTAATTAATCATGTGTCATTTCTCGTCTTTCCAAGTGACTCATCACACACCAAACTTCACAAGATCATTCAAATGTCTTGAGAGTTGAACCCAAAACAACACACCAAGTTACAGTTTGAACAATTAGAGAAAAAATCATGACAAGGAAACTCATATTTCACATTCAAGAGACCAACCAAGTTACGTCATAAAACTGATCCCAAGCTCTGATTTTTTTTACATGTTCCCACAACAGGAATATCAATGAAATGAACCCCAAAATATGAAAATCTTTCGACACCTTTAGTCATTAATTCGGGAAAGAACTGTAAGTATTCTTTGCGGTTTTTATGAAGCCCTTCAGTCTTTCTCCTTTGATGGGGTTGTTAAGAGATGGTGTAACGTTGCTGCTTGGATAACCGCACTTGGGTTTGTATCCTTCTGTACGTGAGAAGTTGTACGCCTTATGTTGAAACCTCTATCTACACTGCTCTGTCTGGAACGCCGGAATGACCGTGGAAGATGTCTGATAAGTCGTGATGAGGTCACCAGTAATACAACACCTATCATGATAAGTAACCTGCAAAAAGTTTCAAGAGTCTCCCATCATCAAAACTATTGCTCTGCAAACGGTTATATCTTCATGCACATAATGTATCTATTTTGGGGAGATCTTTTGCAACTTTCAATTCATGTGTACCAGATGTTTCATCTCTAATAACTCTGGATAGAATTTGGTTCAACTAGCATACTAACAATACACGAAGATGGTGAGTAGACCTTACCATCCCATGAGAAGTAAAAGTCGTCTAGATGGGGAACTGGGCAATTTTTCACCCAGAGTGAACATTCCTGCAACTACACCTGTTACAATTGATGCCACAGCAGCGCAAGTGGATACTACGATTGCTCTCCCATGTTTTAGTCCTCGAGTCTGGTTCAAGTATATACAAAAAGAGAACTAGAATCACAATGACTTATTTACCTGATATCAACCTAAATAAAACTACATGTAGAGAATCCTTAATGTTATGCACGACGGTGCATTTCACATTCATTTGCAGATAAGACTATGAGGAAGAATAATTGCCGAGCAAGTACAACGTACCTGGTAGAAAAATCCTGTTCCACTACAGCATATACTAATCGAAATGCACATGGGAATGAACATTGTAGAAAACCCCTGCTCCACGAATACAAAACCCATCTTTGATACTACAGATGCCATCCTGTGATCAAACCAGTTTATAGATATAGTTCAATTATAGAAATAGCCTCTTTGAAAATGTTCATGCAGACACACCAGGACATTGGTTTTTATATGTTTCTACAATCAACAGCACGTGCAAATGGATATATAAGAGATGATGATGGGTAGATATCAGAGGTTTAACACATAAACCAAAACGATATGCTCTTTGATGTTATGGGTAGCAAAAGATACCCGAATAAAATTCCAGATTCCAAGCCATATATAATTTCTTCCACTACTTCATATTCCCCCTGCAGCAATTGGTAGGAGAAATAAAAGACAATAATATTAGAAGCTATTATAGCTCAAAAACAATTAGACAGTCAAAAGAATGACATACCAGCTCTTGTTCCCTGCGCTGGCGTTTGAAGATATGAAGCCACGCATTTAGTAGTACCTTGTCCCAAAAATCCAACACACAAGATATCAGAAACATCGCCATTACCACATCAATTAAGTTATATTATCTGATAAAGATTAAAAAGAATATATAACCTAATTATTCTAATGGTCAGAATTGGAAATGATATATAAAGGTCAGGAAAAAGGCATCAGCCAACATAAGATCAAAGGAGATGATGCCAAAAGAAGAATGACTTTTCTTGTGAAATACCATGAATGAAAGGTACCTACAAACAAGATGGCAACAAAAAATGCTAGCCACAGCAACTGGAAGACAGATATTAGTGATGCTTCTTGCTCCTCACCACCAGCACCGACTCCTACAGCGAATGAACAAATCCTCAAAATTTGATAGGTGATTTTCTCTAATATGACGATATCTTTAACAGTAAACAGAAGATGATAGTAAGCACTGGTCATCTCATAGGCAATGGTTGATGTTACCTATGGTACCAATGCCTGCCAAGGTAATCCCAATCCAGTCAAAGACATTCATGACTTCCTTCAAGTAAAAATGTGAAAAGACGGAAAGAATGGCAAGTCCACATCCCGAGACTGGTTGAACAACAGACACCTAAAAGCAGGTTTCCAAAAGTTCATAATCAAGGGTCTAAGGTTAATTAATTAGCATGGCAGAGGCATCAGAATAAAAGATTTGGGAAATTTTACTTACAGGCGCAAGTGACAATGCTCTCAGCATCAACAAAGCCCCAAAAATGTCCATAAGAAAACCTAATGCCCAAGGTTTGTTAACAGCATATGCCTTTATCACCTGAAAAATCATAAATTATGAACAAATGTGTGAGCTTTCCGCGACAAATTGATCACCATCTCTAAATCCATCGCTATGATTGAAAGGGAAATCCCAATGAACATCGTGCCTCCGCAATGGTTTGAATCACAATAATTGATCAAATAGTTGTTCATTAAAGAAAATAAAGTTTGAACCCGATCCAATTCCGAATGCTCAAATCCACAATTTCCTTCCGTAAGATATCAGGCGAATCAAAAATAAGTTCAGAGTCGGAAAACAGCATGAAACCAGAAATCGAAAGAATCAGAGGTCAAGAAAAAAGAAAGAGACCTTAAGCTTGAGGGAGAGAGGAGGGAGGATGATAGTGCCCTTCTTCTGAAGAACCTTGCCGATATTGTTACCGGCGGTGGCCGCAAGCGTAAGACAAATCGACTCCCACATGACTCTCTCTCAAAACGCCGACGAGAAAAGGAAAAGAAGAAGAAGCCTTAACTCCGAAATCATACGGAGGAACTATTTGGCCGATGTTCTACGCTATGACTTGTAATTACTACAATACCCCCGCCTTGTGAATTATTTTGTTATTAACATTTAACAGTCCATCAAAATAGTAATTTCCTTGTTTATAGCAATTTTTATTCTATGCTTTCACTGAATTTGTTTTAATTCTTGCCATATTGTGATAAATTATTCAGCAAATTAAATTTTTGTTTTAGTTGGTTAAGTAATGAGCAAGACTGCTTAACCTCTATTGATTCTCGTCAAGATCATTATGAATATGTATGTTAACATATATTCTTTAAACAATTTTAGTCGCTATTGTAATTTAAATTTGGAAAGTACCTTAAAATATAAAATATGACTCGAGTATAAATAATAGTATGATTTATTAATTTGATTAAATATGTTCACCACACAAAACGTGGTTAAGCATGCTTTTAGCTTAATTTGTCGGCCAAACGCATTAGCAACTCTCAAACTAAAATCGAAGGTAGAGGTCTTTTAAAATCAATTTCGTTAATTAATGATGGCATAAAAGTGTCTTCGATTGATGTAGACTATAAACAGAGTAATTTTGCCAGCCACAAGTTTCTGATTTTCAAAGAACTAATCAGTTAAAGCATTTTGATCTAATCTTAGTTTGCCTGCTGCACGATCGAGAAATGGTCCTTCGAACTTGATTCATCACCCGAACACTAAAATCACAAATCATATCAAAGTCTAGTGGTAAACAAAACAAGAATTGATCATATCTCATGAACTTGGATCAAACAGAGAGACCTTTTCACAATTTTCTTTGAACAAGATTCAAAAACAAAGTATTTATATATTCTTATTGAAAAGGCATCAAATTTATGCTTCTCCATTGAACCCAATTTCTGAATGTAAAATATTCATCCAAAGGTTTACTTTTTTTGAAACTAGCAATCACAGTTACATTCAAGATTACAATTCCACACAGAGATATATATGAGAATGAGAGATAAAGAGAAAGAGAGGCAACACAATAATAATTACTTCAAAATCAAAATAGAAAAACAAAGCCTCAGGCGACTAAAAAGAAATTAAAAAAAAAAGAAAGAAGATCGATATCACCACCAGCCATAGACGACTTGTGTGTACCTCTGCTTCAGCCATCTGAAGCTTTTTCTAAAAGACCCTTTGACTTTACCTTCAACACCATACATCTTATAACTCGCAACCCGTTTCTTTCTTTGAAGCTCCGGGTCTGTTATTCCCCAAGATTTCGACCTCCCAATCGATTTCCCCTTTTTCAGATCATACATATTGTTCTCCGTCGTTGCATACGATGTGCTATAGCTCCTGAAATCGCCTGGTCCCGGAGCGCCGCCGTTGTAAGGCTGGATCTGCATACCTCCATCTCCGTACGGTCTTTGACGGCCGTAATCTTCCATAGAATCCGGCGAAGAATTGGATCGAGAGAATCTTGTATGCTCTGTTACAGCTCAGAGAAGAATAATTGGAGAGAAAGAAAACAGAATAATAGTGTAATGCAAAAAAGTTCGTGACTTTTGAGCTGGTCTCAATTTGTCACTCTGACGTTTTTATATTCTTATTTTTATTTATTAATTGTATTTTTTAAAAAGAACAATTGGAATATAAGGAAAAGAAACAAAAAAAATTTTAAAAACCATAATAGGGGTTAAAGTATTTGTTTGTTTGTTTTTTTTAATCGTCTAAGTTTTTATTTGAAGTATTTGTTTTTTTGTTAACGAATATTGTAAATAATTTTAAAACAAAATACTAAAAACAGAGCCGAAAAGAATGAAGTGTATATAAAATTTGACCGTTGACCGTTGATGTGCGGAATGGTCAAAGGGAAGTTGCTTGTAATAAGTTGGCGTGATGTTTTTGAAATCACATATTTATGGGAAGTTGGGAACGTGACTACCAGCAACATTAAGACCATATAATATAACTTTTAATCAATGGTTTAATTTTCCACGAGCTATCATTTTCTCACATGAATAAATTAAAAGTGTTATCAGTCATAACCCATTAATATACAAAAAACACTTTAGTAAAATGTTAGAAGAATGATAAACCAAGAATCACATGATCCTGATTTTGTGTTTAGTTACGATCTAAGAAACATAGCATCATCATTACATCGTACTACTCCTTTATTATATTTCTTTATAAAAAAAA
>WJSH01008710.1:57897-84557 GCA_009757365.2 Lepidium campestre | reverse complement strand
GAATAAACGGAGAATTTTCGGTAAAACCTCAATCATCTTCTTCTCATCAATCGTATTACCTTAATGTAGAAATCTGTGTAATTCTCTGTGTTTTCAAAGCATAATTTTGTACAATATATTGGAATATCGGGGTGGATTTTGTATTTTCTGAGTTCGCGAGATTAGATCGCAAAATCTCTGGTTGGGTTTGTATAATTCGGTTCTGGGTGAAATCAATGGTTAATTTCATGTTTATTCGTTAGCTCTGAGTTAAGTATCTTTTATATGCTCATGATCTATGATATTTTCAATAAAATTTTGATTTTTTTTTTTGTTAGGTTGTGAAAAAAGATGGGAAATTTACTTTGTTGTGTTCAAGTGGATCAATCAACGGTAGCGATAAGAGAAACTTTTGGGAAATTTGAAGATGTTCTTGAACCTGGTTGCCATTTTCTTCCATGGTGTCTTGGTAGTCAAGTTGCTGGTTATCTCTCTTTAAGGCTTCAGCAATTGGACGTGCGTTGCGAGACAAAGACAAAGGTTTTAATCAATCTCTTAGAAATCTCTATATGAAACTTTTCTAATTATAATTGATCTAAGTTTCGTCCTCTTTGGTGTGTGTGTGTTTCAGGACAATGTGTTTGTTAATGTTGTTGCATCGATTCAATATCGTGCTTTAGCTAATAAAGCAAGTGATGCGTTTTACAAACTCAGTAACACGAGGAGTCAAATTCAAGCTTATGTGTTTGATGGTAAGTAATCTTATTGTAAACACACGGAAACATGTTCTACATCATGAATGAGTTTAGAAACTGTTCATTGTTCTGTTTTGTTGTTGTTTATAGTCATTAGAGCAAGTGTCCCAAAGTTGTTTCTGGATGATGTCTTCGAGCAGAAGAATGAAATTGCGAAAGCTGTTGAAGAAGAGCTCGAGAAGGTATATAATAACTATTATCAATGTTTGATCTCTTTGGAGCTACCTATAAAGATGTTTATGTTGTATCTCTGTCACTTGTGCAGGCAATGTCGGCTTATGGTTTTGAGATTGTTCAAACTCTCATTGTTGATATCGAGCCCGATGAACATGTCAAACGGGCTATGAACGAGATCAACGCTGGTAACTAACAAAAGCTTGCGCTCATTTATGTATTCTTGAGTTATTACATTTTCTTGTAAATCCTCAAGTCTTGAGTTTCTGCATCTTGTTTATAGCTGCAAGAATGAGATTGGCTGCAAACGAGAAAGCAGAGGCTGAGAAAATTCTGCAGATAAAGCGAGCTGAAGGTGAAGCTGAGGCCAAGTACCTCTCAGGTCTAGGTATAGCTCGTCAGAGACAAGCAATTGTAGACGGATTACGCGACAGTGTGTTGGGATTCGCTGTGAATGTCCCAGGGACAACCTCTAAAGATGTGATGGACATGGTGCTTGTTACACAGTACTTTGACACGATGAAGGAGATTGGTGCTAGTTCCAAATCTTCTGCTGTGTTCATACCTCATGGACCAGGAGCGGTTCGTGATGTGGCTACTCAAATCAGAGATGGGCTCCTTCAAGGCTCCTCTGCCAACCTATCTTGAAGTCGATGGACTGATTCTATCTTCTCTTTCTTTTACTGAGCTTCTTGTGATGAGTGTGTTAAACTCTCTGTTTTTGTTTTGTTTTGTTTTTACGTATTGTATAGACAAAAAATAATTTATTAGAATAATTTATTTATGTACATGGATTATGGTGATACTCAAACATGGAAACAATTTTGTCAATTCATGAGAATAAATCAGAAGCAAACAAAGAAAAATTATAGTTTTCTTGCTGCCAAATTAATTTGAGTTGTTAAATATCTTTCTTGTTGATCTAATTGTTGAAAGAAAAAAACAAGAGAAGAATTAAATACGAAGACTTTGAATAGTGTACATGTGGACGTTAATGGTTTTTATGTCAAATTCTACACCATTCATAGACTTATAGGTGTTGTAAGGCCTTTTATAGTTTACGATCAATAATTCATCTTTATCACGCAAAGCTTTAACATAGTAAACTAAATAAGTGTGACATTTTAATGGTTACAAGATGGTGATGTTTAAGTTTGGCACGATGCTTCTTCTTCTATACGACTATACTTAATAACAAACGATCCTAGTTGCTAGAACCTAGAAGTAGATAATTCAGCTTTTTAGGTTATCAGAGCTTCTTGATTCCAAATTTTATGGTGAAAGAATCAGAAGATTGAATTCACCATTTCGCCCTTCAATCTTCTATTAGGAATATTGATACCAAAAGTCGACTTCTATGTACATATGTGTATAAGATTATGCTAGTTTTTAGTTTTTACATATTTATAAAGCTGAAAAGTATTATTCAAAACAAATCAGATGGTTTTTGTACAATTTACAACACATTAAACAAAACAAAAATTCCAAAATAAAAATATCAACAAAAAACCCTACCAAGGTATGCTGAAAATAACATTCATCAGCATTTGTTATTGACACCCAAAAAGAAAATATGAATCGAATATTTATAAGTTAACTTCAGAAAGTTTTAAGACTGTATATGTATTGGTTTGTGTTTGAATGAGTTAGTTAGTTGGTGCTGGTGCATCAACTGCAGTAGTACTAGGCTTAGCTTGTTCAGCCTCTTGAATAAGCTTCAAGATGTCATCTTTCTTTAACACCATAGCTTGAATCTTTTCTTCAATCTTCTGAAGCTTCATCTTCAACTTCTCTGGATCTTTCTTATCTTCAGGGTTCTTCTCTTTCTTCGTCTTCTTATCTTTCTTCTTGCTCTTCTTCTCTTGATCCTCTCCTTCTTCTCCTCCTCCATCATCTTTCTTATCTTTGTCTTTCTTCTTCTCCTTATCCTTCTCCTCTGATTTCTCAACCTTCTTGTTCTTGTGTTCCTCTTCTTCTTTGTTATCACCATGATTGTTCACTTTCTCTTCTGTTTCTCCCATTATTCTTTATGAGATTTGGGTTAGGTTTGTTTTTTCTCTCTGATATATTGCTTAAATCTAAAAAGGTTCTTTACAAATTTCTGTGATCGAACTAAGAATTACCCTTTTATTACAAAAGGATCTTCAGCTAATTTTAAACATAATGATCATGTCCGTAGAAATTACTTGTATAACGAGCATTGTGGAGTTTCATATGTTGCTTCCAAGTTTTTCTATCTTTAGAACATTTGGTTTGTGGAACCATCAAATCTTTCAAGCTCATCCATATATAGAGGTTTTCACAATCGTACGTACGATTATAAAACTGTCATTTTCAAATATTTTTCACAAGACCACGGATTCTGCATCAAATCAGAATCACAATACCACAGATTCAGCATCAAATAATGTAAGATTCTCAAAATCTCACAGATTCATGTTTATTTTCTCAAAATTACATCAATGTTATACATGCATAGACAATTAAATGAGAAGTGGGATCTGATAAACCAAAAAAGAAAGAAGAAAAAAAACATGAAAACACATGGATTATTATACTTCCCCAAGTTTCTCAATTATATTGGTCGATGTGAATGAGAAGTGGGATCTGATAATCTCGTGGATCAGGGAAAATAAAATTTGATATCTTCCCAAAGTAAAATCATACACTTACTCGTCCTTTGTAATGGTTCGTACATGCCTCTTGTCAAAAACAGCTTTGAAAGACTCACGCTCTGCTCTAAGCTGATCCTGAAATATTCCTTTTACCTTTGCTTTTCCAATAGCATCAGCGAGTGCACGACTCTCTTCTTCCGATAAAGGATTCGATTTCAAGTTGTATCCTGATCCTGGACCTATTACTAATGAAGGCATGTTCATATTCCTTGCAGCACCTATTGAAAACCCTGCATCTCCACCCTATTCGAAGCATTGAAACAACCATTTATGATGAGCAGAGAATTTCCAGATGGTGAAACATGTTTCCAAAAGCTTAGTTTGTTTTTATGTTTATATTTACCTTATCGCCCCACCAAACAGATTTACCTTTCCGCTGGGGTTCTTGGCTTGACTTGGAAACGGATTTTGAGTTTTGTCTCACGCTTTGAGATTTCTCTGTTTCGTTGTCTTCCTCTACATTTGACCATTTACTTCTGCTTAATTCTTTTACTTCTTCTTTACGGGAACTAGCATCATCTTCCCATTTACTCTCATTTATGTAAGAGCCTGAGATGGTGTCAGCAGATAGAAAGAATCAGCTATTTCGTTTTGTTTTAGTTACAAATAGAAGATAGTAATAAAGGCAAGCAATAAAATTTACCCTCTTTCACATCCTTTCCTTCTAACTGGGTACAGTTGTCGGATTTTCTTTCGGGCTGTCCAAAATCATCTTCCATGTCCATATCCACCTAGAGCAATTTTTATTAGAAGGTACGAGGTTGGATCATATGATGAAGGCTAAGACTGGATAATGGTCAAACCAAGGAATTTACTAATCCTATCCCCATAAAGGACAGAGATGTATATAAAGACATTCTAATACCTCTTGGATTCCACTCTCCTTCAGGTCATCCCACCGCGTAAAAGTCTAATCACATAAAGCGAAGACTATAAGTTATTATAATATAGTCACTTGCAAAATGAGATTTATATTATGATAAGTTTCCTTCAGGTCAACACACAATCATAGATGACGACATTGATTTGGCATTTTCTTCTCATATATAATAAAGCAAGGTCAATGTCGGAAAATAAAGAACAGCATAAGGACCTTGATATCCAGCTGCGTGTACAATGATGGAACTTCTTCCCATTGTTCTGCCATCTGCTGTACTTGATCTAGTGTGATACCATGTACGTTTCTTGCTGCACAGCCCTGTAAATTCATATCCGCTTAGAAAAGTAAAAAGTATGGGACATTCTATTCATATAAGATAATGATCTTAGTGTTGACCTATATATATATATATATATATATGCTATAAAAATAAGGATTGAGATACAAATCAGATTATCAATTAGTAAGTAAATAGTATCTCGACAACTCACAGTTGGGTCCTTGTATGCTGCTTCCAATATGTAAACTTCATATCCAGATCTCTGCAGAAGAAACAGGATGTTAAGGACTTTTCCAAGTACGATTGAGATCAAAACTTTAATTTTTCTATATTGGACAGTGAAAATGTTTGAGCTAATCTCGTTTTAAACGTTACAAGAAGTAGCAAGTCAAGGTGTATCATTTACAACAAGCATTCATAGACAGAAATGAGAGAGGTGTTATCTACATTTCGGGTAAGCAAAATAAAGAGACTGGTAACTTACCAAAAGGGAGGCAAAGAAAGATTTAATAAAGCTTAATTCCAACAAACAGGATGAGGATCTCGAATTCAAAGCCTTTTTCTTTTATTTTATTAGTTTTCAACTAGTAAAGCGGCCATCTTTCAAAAAAGTATACTGGATAACGAAAAATAGGGGAAGACGAGTATTGCATGCATTGCAGAAGCAGACAGTACCACTTTCTATTAAAATAAATAGGAAAGGACATAATTCAAAATATATTGGTCACTGAATGCATGGCTACAAAAATAAGATTGGCAACCTCTCATAAAGTTGATCGCACGATGTTTAGCAAACAACATGAAGCAAGCAGAAAATGAATAACAACTCCAACTTCCAGGTGAAATACCACAATAAATAGTACATAGTCACTAACAAGACTTTTACAATCATAAAGGAGAAAGGACTTGGAATTTGCACCACATCAATGTCCTTTTTCCATGATAAATACACAGCCAGAAGATTTTAAAGGAAAGAGAGAATGAGAATAGACATATCTTTGAAGGACCATATTCACTTCCTTAATTTCAGCTAGAAAGGAAGTAAGACTACAACCGATGTACAGGAGTACCTTTGGGGAAAGGAAAGTAGTTTTCAACAAAATTGATGAAGACGCTGGGAAAAGAATAGTAATCTTAAATCTAGGGAAATGCAAGGTCACTTTCAACTTTGATGGAGCATAATTCTTCGAAGGTTAAGATAACCAACTCACTGACAGAAACGTCAAAATACTAGGAAACATTATGTAAAAGAATATCTAGACTAAACTATTGTTTAGTGCACATGAAATAATCTAGACACCTAAGAAACCAAGTATAACTAAGTACTTAAGAAACTGGTTGACTTCACAAATCATTATGAGTCTTCCATAGAATCTGCAAACAACATCCAATCTCCAGAAGGTAATACAGAAAGAAGTGAGGATATACCTTTGCTGTTGCCCAAAACTGAGAAAAATCAGCTACCCGCAGATTGCGGTCATCCACTAAGATGAGCGACATATACCAGCAAGAAACGGTCAATTCCAGAAAACAAACTGCATCCGTTGTTAGAGAAAATGAAAGTAGTGCTTGGACTGCACCACCTAGTTCCACTCTAAGCTATATGAATAAGATCCCTAATTGAAGATCTTACTTTGTTTAAATATACTAGTCCCTATACCTTGACCAGACAAGAGAGCTGCCGGGAGGATATTAAGTTCTTTAGACTAAGAAACTAAAGAAACCATATTAGATGAAGTGTTTTCTCAAAATGAAAAGTTGTAGCCATCATGTCAACATCATTAAACCAAAAGAGATTCTGTCACCAGATCACAGATACCAATTACCTTTTGCAAGGAATAAAGAATTACACAATTGATATATAGTCATGCATTCCAGTATGCAGTTATAGGAAAATCTTTACCGATTACAAAGTTGAAAGCCCCATCTTCTAGAGTCCTTTTAAAAGCTTTCAGCATGCTTGAACGATATGCCTGAGAATTCAAGAGTGCCAAGAAACTCTCGTCATGGTTTACATTCATAGTTTTCTCAAAAAGTATATGCTGAACAGATACCTCTTCCATCTCAGGTTCGTAGCAGTATTCCATGACCTTCTTCACAATAGGTCTTTTGCTCCTACCAAAGCTTGAAGATGTCGAATCAGTCTCCTCAACCTTTTACATAGACAAAACAACACAACCTTAGAGTCCTTTGTTGATCCCGGGTAAAAAGACCATTTTTTTTACAAAAGTCTCAAGTATTATGAGGATTAATCAACCTTATCAACTTCAGTCATGAAGTAATCATCCATAGAATGGATTCGTGGAGCATTACCACCATTTTCTACCTCGATGTCACGCAACAGCTTGGCTAAATAACTCTTCCCACTACCTGAATGAATATAGACAAATGGAGTTATTACTAAGTAACATCTATACTTTATTCAAGCACCTTCCTAAGTAATTCAAATGCAAAAAAGAAAGATGAAGATTATATTTATCAGCTCGCACAAACTAAGAAGAATGATCACGTAATGCAAAAGTATTTCCTGCAGAAGAGTCAGCGAAAAGGGAAACAAAGAAGCAAATAATCATGCAACAAGTCCACGCAAAAAGCAAAGAGAAGACTCGGAAAATAACCTGGTAGCCCTCGAAGGATAATTACAAAGTGATCTGGACGAGTTGATCGATGAGGAGGCTTCAGCAAATGGGACATATCAATCACTTTAGACCGAGTTGGTGCTAATTGTGCAGAAGATGGCTACCAAACAATAAGCAATTCATCAGTACAGCAAATCAAGATATTTTCAAGGTGTGAAGGAAACAACGGAAGTAACATTACAGAAGCATTTGTCATTTGAGGATATAATGATGATGATGATGATGATGGTGGTAGTGGAGTGACTGTTGCAGACGAAATCGTGGTGATAGGAAACAAGGAAGAAGGAAGAGAAGGAGGCAAAGGCGGTGGTGGAGAAACCGGAAGAGGTGGCTGACCATTAGGACCGCCGTAATAGCCTCCGTATGACGTCGTCGGAAGCGGCGGATGATAAGGCTGAGGAGGAGGAGGAGCTACACCATTAAATTGCCCTCCATTCCTAAATTCACTCCTCCCATACTGATGATGGTTCATCTCGATATTGGAAACATGTAGACTTCCCGGAGACGGCATATTTAAACTGTAACCATGTTCATTTACCATCTTCAACCTCCGTTCGTTCTCCCATAAGATCCGAGGACTCTGATAACCATCGCCGAAACTAGGAGAACCACCGCCGATCGCATCAATCCGAGCTCTCTTATAGCTCCGATCAGCATCCCTATCACCATCAACGGCACTATGATACTCAGAAGAAACCGGTCGCCATTGATTTCCAGGGTGAGCTTGCCTCGGCCTTGGATCACCGAACGGATAGTGATTTTGCGGTCGAATTGGTGGTGCAGACAATGATTCGAATCCAGGACGAGGTAGGTGAGGAGGAAAGTTAGGGTTGTACGGAAAGGAAGATGGAGGAGGATATGGAGGACAGAAGGGAAAGTGCGGCGCTGTACAAATTGGGCATATGTTTGGCTGTTTTGGTCCTGGACGCCATTGATGATGATGATGATAGTTCTCAAAATTATTCTCCATTGTCGATGATCTTAGGAGCTTGGAGATTTGCAAAGAGTATTCAGAAGAACTCTCAATTATAAATTAGGGTTTATGTGGGGAAATTCATGGAAACTGAAGGACCGAGAAAGAAAAAAATCTGCGTAACTGAAAACATCGAACTGTACTTAAGTTTGAACTTTGACGTGACTGTATTAAACAGCGACAATATATAAAACTTTACAAAGATAAATTAAATTTAGGGTTCTTTAGGCCCATTTGAATGTAAGCAAGGCCCAACTAAAACATGATTGGTTGGAGTTTCAGACTTTTTTCCGATTTATCAAAGCTACTAGTACTAAAATACACTTTTTGATCAAAATCAACGTAAGACATCATAATAGATGGAATCAACGGCTGATACTAAACATAACCTTTTGATTCTGACCAAGACTTCCGAAACTAACGTCATTTTTATGACATCATTGAATATTCAATATATATAAATAGAAAGAAATCGACAATATACAAGATAAGTTTATCACCTCGTGATTTGATGGAGTGATTAAAACATGTCATCGAATTAGATAATTTGACATTTTCTCATGTTTAGTTTTTACTATTTCTTGGAAATGTATTCTTGACCAATAAGACAAAAATCATGGAATCATTCTTCTATTCATCAATGTATTATATTTATCAAGTCAATAGGTTTTATCTTATGTCAAACATATAAATAGTTTTGCTGTTAAACAATAGATTTTTATAATTAGATCTTATTTGACGTCGCTAGTTGTATATAAAATTATGTTCATTAACGCTCCTTGTTAGATCATGATATCTATATATATGTATTTTTATTTTCACAATCATGATATTTAATTTAATACTTTAAATTCTTGGCTCCTCATAAAAATATTAAAAAATTATCTTTCCAAATGTAATCATTTCAATTTGTTTGTTCTCTGAAAATGCAGAGAGTTTTTTTTTAAATAATAATAATAAATAAAGCTCTTCCCATATATATATAACGCACGGGACCCAATTTTAGAAGCGAGCCATTTTTTTCTCTCTCTCGTTAAACGTTTCAGAAAACTCTGCAACAAACTCTCTAAAATGCAGACAAGTCGGTTACCTTCCTTTTCATCAAACTCTCCGACTTGCGAAAGCTTCTCCTCCTCCGTCGACTTAGCCGCAATTGCCGCACGCGTCGTTGAAGAATTCAGAGATCAAGAGCCACAATTCGATTTCCACAGCTACGATGACAACAACGATAATGATTCCGAGTTTGCTTTCGACTGTCCAAGCCACGTGTGTTCTCATCCCATCGCTACCGCCGACGAGATTTTCTGTAACGGTCAGATCCGTCCGTTGAATCCATACGGTGGTGGAATCAGAACTGCTCCGGTGAATGAACAACCGACGAAGAGTACGACTACGACTCTTCCTCGTCGTCATCGACCAGCGTTAAGAAAACTTATGAGTGAAGATCGAGATCCGGCTTCTAATTCATCATCGGAAACCGAAGAAGATTTAACCGGTGTGCCTCCGGAGACTTACTGTGTATGGACACCAAAACAATCCAGAGATGATGATCTAAAAAGCCTCTCGTCTAGTCCATCACAAAGCAAAATCAAAAGCAATTCAGCTGGATTCTCGAAACGATGGAAGCTTCGAAACCTTTTATACGTGAGAAGCAGCAGTGAAGGAAACGAGAAGCTCGTGTTTCCGGCGCCGGTTAAGAAAAGCGACGAGACTTTCTCCTTCGATAAAGAACCACCGTCGAAGGAGGAGGACGGAAATGGAAACGCGGAAAAAGAAAAGGAAAAGGAAGAGACAAAACGACACTCGGATGTGCCGTATAGAAAGGATATGATTGGAATATTGAAAAATGTAAATGGGCTAAGTCGTCATTTACGTCCTTTTTGATGGTGACGTGGCTCTCGTGAAAGTGAAACAAAATATAAACAGTACAATCGAAGACGCGGACTTTGAGTGGGCTTCGGTTTCTTTCTTTTTTTCCTACTTTTTCTTTATTCTTTTTTCCTTTTTATTTTTATTTATCTCTCAACCTTTTTCTTTTAGTTTCTAGGAAAATCTTGAGTGTTGAAGTAAATAATTTTTATTTTTATTTTTATTTTTATTTGTCGAATAATTTCTAATGTGTCGGTTTGGATTAGATATAAGTTTGGTGGTCGATTATTGGAATGGAGACTAATGGTTTTATTCATTTATTGTAATAAACAAGTTCAATTTTTATTCTTACTCATCATTATATTATATTGTTTCACCTAACAATATAATTTGGCAACATTCAAGTGTACACACGATATATTAAATTAAAATTACTTAATATATGAGTGTATAATCAAATTCGAAATTTGGATAAGTGTTGTGTGTTTCTATATTTTAGACAAAAAGTGTGTGGTCCATTAACGTGTTTGAAGTTGTTTAAAAAGAAAATGATTTGTTAATATGGATATATATATAATTTAGGTGGATATTGTAGGAATGTTTGGTTTTGCCTCGAGATCTTGTTTAAAGATGTGTAAAGAGAAGATTTGTGTTCACATTGCTAATTGATTGACTTGAGTCGTCCCAACTACATAATATCAATTAAAATAGTAGTCGTTGATTCAATTTGTCTCTAATTGAACTTGATCTCTTTGGTGTCTTGTCTAGATCTTAACATCTGTTTAGTTGACTCCACACCCGGTTTAAATATGTGGGGATTATACAAAACTAGAGATCAATATACTACAAAGAATCTTGTGATTGGTAACCACACTATCACACTTTAAAAATGTGATCCTCCATATATTATAATGTAACTAAAAATTTTTTTTACCATTTTTTGTTTTGCTATTATTATTTTTATTTTATAGTTAACTGGGATATTTAGATCGAAATCTAACTGATTTCTAAAAATATAGCATTGACAACAAACTTGATTCTAGAACTTGAATGACACCTAAAACATGACTTGATATATGTTTAGTAATTTCTTGGAGGTAGTATTTTAATAGATTTAGAAATCCTTATAAAATCATATGTTCTTCAAGTATTGATTTTCAAATCATATTTAAAATCATATGTTTTTAGTTATATCATTTATAAATCTTAATTAAAATCACTAATTCTTCAACCTTACTGATTTGAATATGTATTTGTTATTTTAATAGATTTGAGTAGATTTAATTGTAGATTTCCCTTTAAAATACAAAGACTCAAATCCTTACAAAATACATGTTATTTTGAGTTAGATTTGAAAAATTTAATTTCTACGATTTTAAAATCAAAGAATTTATAAATCTTAGATGAATTTCTAAATCATACCTCCAAGAAACCCCCTAGTTTTCACCACAAATCAAATTTAGAATCGACAAATTTAAGTTTTTGCTACTTTACCAAGAACTACCACTCCTTGATTATTATTATTTTTATTTCCTTCAACCATATTGTACATTTTTTATTAATGAATAATGTTTACCATTTTGTATCACCAATCTAATATTTAAGATTTTGTTATCTATATTTATTATATACATATCTCATAGTTAAATCGCAACAATAAAGTTATTATGAACCAAACTAATTCAAACCTCTCCTATACAATAAAAACATAGTATTATAGGAAAATAACCTATTTTACTGTGTTATATTATGAGAATTGTCATTAGACTTTTAGATAGAATAATAAAATTAGTAGAAGAGTACTTTGATTAATTATTTAATTGCAGAGATAATTAATAGTCGTGCATTTATTTTTGCTATCATATTTAATACACAAACATATATACTTGGAAAACAAACATATAATATGGAAACAATCATTGTCATTTTCTAAAAATAATGATCTTAATAAAAACTTATTTCCTATATTATCTTGGTTGACTTTAATTGTGCCGGATAATTAATACCTGTTGTTTTTTTGGTATAATTATTTATAAGTAGTATATTTGGATTCGTAAGAATAACTGATATTATTATATCTATATTTATATTATTAAATACTTGATGAATTAATTAAAATATTAATAAATAAAATATGTGTCCTATCAATAATATAAAACATAAAAAATTAAATATAGATGTAAAAACTTAAATGAATACAGATTTAAAACCAGAAATGAATGAGGATCTAAAAATTTAAATGAATACGGGTCTAAAATTCTAAATGAATATGAATCTAAAATCCTAAATGAGCATGAATTTAAAAATCTAAATGACACGAGTCAAAAAAATTTGTATACAAAAATTATAATACATCAAAACCTAAATAAACAAAGATCGAAAAATATATTTCGTGTACAACAGCTGTCATTATTATAAATTGATTTTTAATATATCAAATATATATAATTAATAAATTTATATATACAAATCAAACCACTGAATAAACAAAACAAAAACAAATATCATATATAAATATTATAAATAAATAAATAAACTACAAATGCATATTAATTTTTCACAAAAATATATTCCGTGCAGACCACGGGACATCATCTAATTAAGTATATTAGATTTTTTAGTATAACAACTCTTATAGTTATAGCTTAATATATAATCAAAATACAATCTTAAGTATAATCAACAAGATCTATCATCTTATATAATAAAAAGTAGAAAAAGTATGACCTACAAGTTGAACATGCGTCATGTAGAGCCTCTGGTAAACTGATAACACAAAATAATAAAAGATTAAATTATGAAAAGAATGACTTGCAAGTTACGATATATGATAACTTCCAAGTTTTGATCATGAATCGCCCAATTGTTTCTTGGTAAATTTTTATAAAAAACATTATCATTACCAAATTATGAGTCTACAAACCAACATATCTATTGTTAAGCAATTATTAATCTAATGAGAAGCTGTTTCATGTATGACTTACAAGTTAAAATTATTCCTAATGATTTAAACTGGGAGTAGGTTAAAATATTTGCATTTATGTCTTTATTCCTACTCTTATTATGTCTAAGATTCGTGACTAAATTAATTTTTTAATCCAAGTTTTATAACCTTAAGTGTTTTAGAAACTAATTATGTATGATGTATTGTTTGTGATTCAAACAAATAACATATCAAAACATACGTTCCCATTCAAAAGAAAAATCCATTTTTCACGTTTAAGAATTACGTAACTTTATTCGTTTATTAGGGGGTGTATTCAAAGTAGAATTTGAAATGATTTGATAGAATCTAAATTTTGATAGATTTGGAAAGACTTCAAGTTTTTAGGATATTTGGAATGATTTAACTTGTTTTTTTAAAAATAATTTATGGTGATTCTAAGAGATTCATAGTGATTTTAGGAGATTTAAGAGTTATTCTGTTTTCACAATATGATTTACAACCAATGTTTTAAATCACCATATGAAGAACGTCCTCGATTTCAATGCTTTGTTTCTCGATCGACTCCATGAATTTCTGGAAAACAAAGTCACTCTTCTTCTTATTAGTTCTGATGTTATTGATTCAGGTAAATTCACAGTTCCGATTTTGTTTTCAGACTTGTCTTTATTTGATTAAAGGTTTTTTTTTTCACGAAGAATGATGCAATACATTATGGCTAGTAAGAAAAAGATTGTAAACAACCTGATAGTTTGATGATGTAATCATATTATGTTATGTTACTTTCACATTATGTTATGTTAGTTTAACATAGAAGCTATGTGAACCACTTGTTGCTTCTTCTTCGTTGGTAACTAATTACCAATCTGTTATTAAGTCTTTCTACTAACCAAACTATAATACCAGTCATAGTTACTTCCATTGCGCCAAGGAATGTACTCAACGTCATAGTTGAAATGTGCAATTGAAGCTTCAAAGACTTCTATACAAAACCCTTCAACATATGTTAACGTTTGTTTCTGGATCTGTCTCTACTACCTTCACCAATTTTGGAAATCTTTTGCTTGATGTTATAAGAACCTTCAGCTTTTGTCTACTCTTCTTTTCTAGATTATGCCCTTTTGGATTTTGACTAGACCCACCATGCCAAATTATGGTCTATAGGTTGCTTGTTTCTCTCTTTCTCTATGTATATATATATATATATGTGTCATATCCCTCTGTTGATGAACCATTCAAATTTGTTCTTGTAGGGACTAAGATAAGAACTTGTGGCCACAATTACCCACCAATACACCATGGAAGGGATCCCTCAAAAGGGCACCACACCACAAGTGCTCCACGAAAGAATGGTCAATGGCTAAGGTTTGATGATGACCGCCATGGGAACAAAACAGGTGTTGCACGACCAAGCCTATGTCCTCTTCTACAAGCAAGTGTAAGAAAATTAATGGCATCAAATTTCTATGGTCGGAGAAAGGAGGGTAAAATCTTTGGTCCTTAATGTTTTTAATTTTCAGTCACAATGCAATACGCTGGTTCTCATAGTAGAGTACCTTGTAAAGCAAATCAATGACAGTTAAAATTGGATATCTGGAGATGATCTATCTAGAATGTAGCGTAAATCAAGCAATTCACCACAAAAATACTGAAAGATGAGAGGGATTCAAAGAACTCTAACAAATCTAACGTAAACAAAATCTCAGGAACTTACGTTTTCTAGCTTGATCGGATTCCATGCGTCTGTGACTCTCGACCACCGTAGCATCCCAGAAGCAACCCATTCTCTGAAATTTCAAGGTAAATTTTATTCCGAAAAACTAAAGATAAACTTATTTATGGGGTTCGATCAGAGATTAATAGGTGGACATCGAAGCTGAGGAGTGGATTGGTGTATGGCATGGTGGAGACGATGATAATAGCACAGCTCATGTAGCATACGACATTGGTGAAGAAGTCGAAGAACAAAATATGTTTTTTTTCTTTTTGAAATCACACCTTAGATAGTGAGATTTTTGAACTTTATTTTTTCAACTAAAATTGTATAAAAAATCTTCCAAAATCAGATGAAGTAGTGGTCTTGAAAAAAAATCTTATATTTTGAATAACAAGACATTTGATATGATTTTGATGAATTATTAATTGAATAACAGGAGATTGTAAATTATTTTGAGTGATTTTGTATAAATTCTAGGTTAAATAACAGAGAGTTTGATAAGTGATTTAGAAATCATTATTTTAATAACATGTGATTTTTAAAAAGACCTAAAATCACTTAAAATTCTACATTCAATACACCCCTCTTAACAATTCCTCAAATTTGTTTAGTTTTATACACCCCTCTTAACTATTCATCAAATTTGTTTAGTTTTCTACAAGTGATTTAACTGTTAAAATTTTAAAATTACAATTTAACCCATAACATCATTAAACTGACGTTTTATGATTCTTCAGAATTCAGTTTAGATGTTTCCAATATTCAATCATCATTTGGACTTTCTTTTTTTCCTCAGTAAATTTGGACAATTCCAAGATATCCTTAACCTTTATTTTATTTGTTTACAACGCAAACTGTAAATAAAAATTAAGCACGAATTTTCAAAAAGTCGGTTTTATTGATAAAAATGGTTATAAAATAGTTTGGCTTGTTCGGATCACAGATAAAATAGTTACACTTACAATCGATAGTCCTGCCAAAAATAACGCTATAAAGCATTTAAATCCATTCATTCATTGCACTACTAATCTTCTTTCAACAACACTAATTCGTCAAGCATGCACTGGTCTTGCGCCAGAAGAAAGCTGCACATTCGCAGCGTAATCACGCGCCCACAAGTCATAGTGAATGATCTCTTCGAGAGATGGTAATGATACCAACTCATTTCGATGTTTATCGCATGTTAATTCTACAACCTTGAAGATATCTAAATAGTTTATCCTGTACCAAAAGTGAACAATAAGAAAACAATGTAATTCGTTTCAAGAACTTTGAGATGTCTCAGAAAAGGAACTGATTCTTACTTTTCATCGATGAACATTTCGACTGCTTTCTCGTTGGCTGCGCTGAGAACTCCAGTCATTGTGCCTCCAGCTCGTCCAGCAGCATAAGCTAGATCCATTGATGGGTATTTTACATTGTCCGGTTTCTTGAAAGTCAACGAACCGAGTCTGCCAAAATCCACAATTTCCCATCAGGTGCTGATAAGTGTGTCTAGTCCGGTTTAACCAGAGAATATATGTAAAGGCAGTTTGTTTACTTGCAAAGATCAAGTCTTGGCCAAGTTACTTCAGAACAAGGAATCCTATCAGGCCACGACATGGTGTAGAGAATCGGTATACGCATATCAGGCCACCCCAATTGAGCAAGAACAGATGAATCCTATGGAACAAAACAATTATATATGTGTTAAGCATTTTGATCACCTTTCTGGAACCCGAAAGCCAACAATGTCAATATTTTTGTTCAGAGAAAAGACCTGTGTTTCAATCATGGAGTGTATGATACTCTGAGGATGAATGACAATCTCTATATCGTCATACTCAGCTCCAAACAAATAGTGAGCTTCGATGACCTCAAGACCCTGTTTCAGGAAATCAAAAATTCATCTACCTTGATCAAAGGAATTTCAAAAGTTCAGAATTTTACTTGAGAAGAAAATGATCTCAACCTTGTTAAAAAGCGTTGCTGAATCCACAGTGATTTTCTTTCCCATATTCCAGTTTGGATGCTTCAACGCATCTGCTACTTTCACTTCCTTAAGCTTTTCAACAGGCCAATCTCTATTTTAACATCCAATGAGCATTTCTTATTAACCAAGTGAGAATCGAAAAATAAAATCATAGAAAGAGAAGAATTACAAACGGATGTCAAAACAAACCTAAAAGCTCCACCAGAGGCAGTCAAGATTATCTTACGAAGAGCGCCCTCAGGCAAACCTTGAATACACTAGAGATCATAGAGGAACAGGAATCGAAAAGTTTCACTCAAATTGTCATGGGTAGAAATTGCATTAAGACCAAAACTTAAGTCAACATGAGAGTGGAGGTACTAAGAGACTCTGCATTTGGATACCTGAAATATGGCTGAATGTTCAGAATCTGCTGGAAGAATCTTAACATTATGTTTGTTGGCGAGTGGAAGCACAAAAGGACCACCTGCAATTAATGTCTCTTTGTTTGCAAGAGCAATATCCTTTCCTGCCTCAATAGCAGCAACCGTGGGCTACAGGAAAAGTAAACAACAGGCTTTAGCATCTCTAACTTTCTTATTAATATTCTCTCAATAAGGTTTTAGCAACAAAAAACGAGAATATATACATTTAGTCCTGCACAACCTACTATCCCGGTAACAACAGTCACAGCTTCTGGGTGTCGTGCAACCTGTTGATGAATATAAGCAAAAACCTGATGAGGATAAAACACTAAGTGAAAATCTACACTACACTGAAAACTAAAAAATGCACTAACCTCAATCACTCCTTGCTCCCCTGGAATAATCTCGGGTTTATAGTCTAAATCCGCTAAAGCATCTTTAAGCTCATTGATCAATGACTCATTTCTTACAGCAACCAACGAAGGTCTAAATCTCTTTACCTGCCACCATTCAAAAGAGAGTTACGGAAGCACAATATCAAATTTTCTCTGCTTTGATTTGCTATATAACTAGTTTACATCTTAAGCCACAACTAGCTTACAATATCTTTCTTATGCTACCACAATCACTGAAGTGAGAACTAAAATGGATTCCAGGTGGTCTGAAACGATAATCTCCAGAGAATGCAAATTCTGTAAACTAACACATGATGCTCATTTACCTGGTCAGCAAGGAGAGTAACATTTGAACCAGCAGCTAGAGCTACAACTCTAAATTTGTCAGGATTCTCAGCCACAATATCCAATGTCTGCAAAATAACATAAAATTCTTCAAAAAAAAAAAATTCCCCACAAAAAAAAATGATTTCAACAATAACTCAGTAATAATGCAGATTTTTCTCTATGCTTAAGTCATCTTAGTACAACTTTCAGTCTGGTCCTACACAAGTATGCCGTAAGCCAACTTATGGAGCTAAAATCATCTTGCAAAAAGTTTAATAACAAGAAACAGGTATAAAACCTGAGTGCCAATAGAACCAGTAGATCCAACGATTGAGATGGGTTTTGGTCCATCCCAAGATTGACGAGGCGGCTCAGGAACAGCTCTCCCAGGCCATGCCGGAGGAGGAGATGTTGGTTGTTGCTGCTGCACTTTCACTGAACACTTAACTCCTTTTGCAAAAGATTTGCCTTGATTCCTCCTCCGCAGTCTAAACCCACCTGTCAGATACTCCAAAAGTGTAAAGATTTAAAAATTACGGAACTAAAGTAACCCAAGAAACCTCAAAGTGAGGGAATTTACTGAGAATTGAGTGTTTCAAGCAACTGAATACGAATTATATGTTGAGTTAGAAGATACCCAGATAACAAAACGAATGAAAGTTTAAAGCTTTCAAGCGATTTGACAAAGGAGGAGACAGAGAGAAGAAGAAGAAGAAGAAACCTGGGATTTTAGGGATTGGGTTGAACCTGGAAGTATCCAAGAAAGAAATAGCTTTGGATTCAACTGGAGATAATGAGTTAAGCGTCATCATCAATCAGTCTATTAAAAATTGGAATAGTTTGCAGAGAACCCACTAAACGATTAGAAACGAAGAAGAATCGGATAACAGAGAAAGAGATGATAAGAGAGGAATATGGATTGGTAGGATCGCAATTTGAATGGTACGAACAGTTTTTGACATTTGTCTCTTTTTTTTTAAGATTTGGTTGAGCATAATCGACTTTTAGTAAGAGCGACCTTTCTATTAAGGTAAAGACATGTTTCTAAATGGTATCATATCCTGTCATATTTAAAAGGAGAATATCCTAAATTACTGTTATAATTATAAAGTTAATCAATTTTTTTTTTGGTCAAGTAACATAATTAGATTTAGAAAAAAATGCATCATAAAGGGCTAAGAAATTTCCCTCTATTTAAAGAGTTGTGGTTATTTAAAAACCACAATTAAAAGTGTTGTAATTGGTCAAGATTCCCGATTAAAAATCGAATCATATATTTTTATAATAAATTAATTACTTTCGATCTAGATATCTTATTATATAATATCAAATATGTAACGGAAGCATAATTAACATGTCAAATTTAGTTTAATAGTAGATGAGTCACTAATCATTACTGTTAGTGTTAAACTGTTCATTAATGTTAAGTAAGAGTTATTCGCGTGTGGTTAATTATTTGCATGCAGCTTTTTCTTGAAGCTTCAAAGCGTTAATTTAGGGAAAGACAAAAGTTATTATTAGGCTCGGTTTAGATGTCTCAGTCTTTTTTTTAACATCTAGCTATTTATGTGTAACGTCAGCTGAAATTTATCTACCTGATCAATTTGATAAGAAGAAAACATCCCAAGCGACATTAAAAATTTAGATTAATTACACCAAATTAAGTTTAAGTTTGCATGATTAATGATAGTTATAGATGATGCGACAACACAATAAGAAAATGAGAAATGGTCTTAATAAGAACAATTTGAAAATATAAAAACAAAACAAAAGCATGTCTACATTGACAGGTTCATGTGTGTTTAACGTGTTTAATCCATCAAACTCTTCGAATTCCGTCCAAGTCATGATTATTTATGCATGCAGACTTTTACTAAACACTCTTGGAAAATGGAAGACTTTTAAGGCATTAGTTACGAGGGAAGACATAAAGACATGATTAGAATTTAGTCATCTCTTCTATATATACGTGTTGACTGTTGACTAGTTATGACGTGCTTTCAATTAAGTTTCAGTTTCCTTTCTAAGTTGAAATCATCGGTTAAACCACAAAAAGAAAAGAAAGAAATTATCGGAATGGAGGACACCAACACTCACTCGCAAAAGAGACAACGTACAGAGGTTAAAACAAGATCCATAACGCTTACGGATCTTGATGTTCTTGATTGTCCGGTTTGCTTTGAACCGCTCACGATTCCTACCTTCTAAGGTTATTTTGAATCCTACATTCATGAGCTTTCTGATTTTTGCAGTCTAAACTTCTTTTGTCTTCATATTTTTCTTATTTTAAAGTTAGTAGATCTATGATCAATAAGTGCAAAATCATTTGTTAATTAGGTTTCTTTTCTAAAATATAGCTTACATTTGTCTATAAAACTCTTTTGTTTTTGCATTTCAGTGTGACAATGGACATTTAGTTTGCTCTGTTTGCTTTGCCAAAGTATCCTCGGGAGTGTTCTTGTTCGATGCCAAAATGCTGAGTTTGGTTGTCTTAAAAGTTTTAATTACGGAAATCAGAGAAATTTGTCAAGCCATGAAAAAGAATGCAAATATTTCAAATGTTCATGCCCTAAACTCGATTGCAGTTTCACTGGCTCATCAAAAAGTATCCATTCTCACTTCGTTGATAGCCATCTTGAAGACTCCAAGACTCTCTTCTTTAGTTTGAGCACCTATTTGAATGATGTTGATATAAACATCAATGAGAAGAATTTAGTTCTTTGGGAAGAGAAAAAGAAACTATTGTTTGTGATTCAGTGTTTTACGGAGGAGCAAGGTGTTTAAGTTACTCTTAGGCGTATATCATCATCAATTCCAGATGCAAAGGATTACGAGTATGGTCTTTCATATCGTGTTGACGGACATACTTTTACTTATGAATCACCAAAGGTGAAGAGCATTCTTGAAACCAGTTCTGCAAGACCTGATCAGAGTTTCCTGTTCATCCCTAACAGTTTTGTGCGTGGTGAAATGTTGAAGTTGAAGGTTTGCATCTCGGACTTGCCATTCTTTTCTTTTTTTTTGGTAAGGGTCGGACGCGCCATTCTATTTCATTTCTTTGTAGTAGAAAATCTTTGAACTTGTACTCGTCTTTAAAAATTATGCATGCAGTGTTTTTTTTTATTACAGTTTCACTTTCAACAAATCTCCTCGATGAGCAATTTTGTTTATCAACAATTATACCCTATTTATAAATAATGTTCTCATTTTGGGTCTTAATTAAACAGAAAGTATCCTTAATTACTGTGCTAATTTAGATTTAGAAAACAATACTATTATTTGGTTAAGGCCATATATAGATTTAGAAAATTACATTAAGGTGCTTAAAAGTCGGTGAAGGATATTTTAGAATATGTTATTTAAGTGGGGAAGCTGTTAATGCACTAATAATCTACTCTTATCACATTACGAAAGATAAGTGTTTCGTGGGATACATACAGATTCAGTGGTAGATGAGTCACTAATCATTATTGGTAATAATTAATTTGAAGAGAAAATGTTAAGTGTTAATCACGGAGTATTAAGTAAGAGTCTTTATGTGTAGTTAGCTAGTTTCGTCCCAAATCAAACTCTTCTAATTATATCCCAAGTAGATACACCATGTTGTATATTATAGGCATGCAGCTTTTTCTTTAGACTGTAACCTAAATGCGTTAACTTAGGGAAAAGACAGAAATATGTTATTACGCTCGGTTTAGATGTCTCTCTTATGTTTCTTTTCTTTTCTTATTACAGGATTACAAATGTGATATGGCCATTAAAATACTGATGACGATTTCAAGAACACCTCTCCTATTTATGTGTATTTATATAACAATTGAAATTTGTTAAGAAAGACGCTCTAAACGGCATAAAATGTTTTGGATTTCGGGAACCAACTTAAATCTAAGTTCTTGAAAAATAATATTTTAGTTAATACAGTACCTATAGTAAATTATTTAGAAAACAAAAAATCTAAGCTAGACTTTTTAATTCAAATTATGAGATGTAAATCAAATAAATTCAAGAAATTTGGTGTTTCTATGATTCATGATAGTGATGATGCGACAACAAATGTTAATAAAATGGTATCCTTATGTGTGTTTAACTATTTGAACCCATCAAACTTTTCGAATTGTCTTGTCGACGTTTGATGTATTTCTGCATGCAGACTACTTTTACTGACAATTCTTGGAAAATCGGAGCCTAAAGGCGGTTGATTCGGGAAAAGACATTAATCACTCTATGTACTTTCTATCTTTAGATGTAATCATGCTTGTGTAGCCTATCTCTTTGTAACGCGATTCGGTCTGACTTATCACTCAAGTCGTACTGTCGTAGCTTGTAATTTGTTTTTTCAAAAGTTTGATTTTTTTTTTTATCAAAAAAGATAGTTAGGGTTTGGCCATCTATTTATACTTGTTGACTAGTTTTTCTACTTTCAATTTCAGTTTTCCTTCTAAGCTGAACTTATTGAAATGGAAAATAGCAACATTCAATCTCAAAAGAGACAACGAACAGAGATTAAAACAAGATGGGCGAAGCTAAAGGATCTTGATGTTCTCGATTGTCCCGTTTGTTATGAGCCGCTCACTACTCGTATATCCCAGGTTATTTCGAATCGCACATTTGTGTTTGTTTAGTGTGCTATCTGTTTTTCAGCTAGCTTAAACTTCTTCTTTTCCATATCCTGCTTTCATTTTGATAGTTAGTGGACCTATGATAAACGACGTGCAAAATCCTTTGCTAACTAGGCTTATTTTCTCTAGTATAGCTTCTATTAATGTTTAACTCCTTTGGTTTTGTATTTTAGTGTGAAAATGGACATTTAGTTTGATCAGTATGCTTAGACAAAGTGAAGAACAAATGCCCTGGTCCAGCTTGTGTATTGCGTATTGGTAAAAAACGTTGCTTCTCAATGGAGAAAGTGGTGGAGAATGTTGATATTTACTGTCAAAATGCTTCCTTTGGTTGTCCGAAAATTTTTAATCACGGAAATCAGAGAAATTTGTCAAGCCATGAAAAAGAATGCAAATATCTCAAATGTTCATGCCCTAAACTCCATTGCAATTTCAGTGGCTCTCATCCGGAAGTGTTTTCTGTCACTTTTATTGTATGCATTTTGAAGATTCCAATAATGTTTTCTTTAAATTGGGAAGGGATCTCTTTGATGGTAAGATAAACATCAATGACAAGATTTTAGTACTTTTGGAAAAAAGTGAGAAGCTGTTGTTTGTGGTTCAGTGTTTTAGGGAGGAGGAACATGGTGTTTATGTTACTCTTAGGCGTCTTTTATCTTCGTTGTCAGATGTAAAGAAGTTCAACTATTGTCTTATGTTGACGGAGACGTTCTTTATTATGGGTGGGTCATCAGAAGTGAAGAGATTTTATGAATCTACCTCTCAAAGACCTCAAGAGAGTTTCATGTTTGTCCCTAACAATTTTTTGCGCGGTGAAATGTTGGAGATCAAATTTCGGATCGAGTTGAACAAAAAGTAACTCACTATGGTTTGCTTTGCCTTTAAGAAACATTGGTTTTGTATGCTGTGTTGTATATATTTCTTAATTAAGTTTCCTGGATTAGTTATGAAGAATCTTTGTACTTCTACTCGTCTTCAATTAATATCGTTGTTGATTTTTTACTTAATTACAGCTTCAACATAATTTGTATAAAAGCAATTTTACAGCGAATAAGTCAAACATCTTTACATTATTAACCGACTGGATTTCATGCAATCGTCGTCTCATCTATTTTTCACTATAAACCAATGCTTTTTCTCTATAATCCGTAACTTTCTGGTTTGGTTCTTGATTCGTAACCATTTTTCATTTAAAATCGCATCTTTATAGAATTGTAAATGGTGTCATTTGGTATCGTCTTACCACTTTTTAGGCCCAATGTAATAGTGCAACTGTATGTAAACAGGTTCTTCCCAACTATATGTTCGAGTGTTGGAATCAAAGTTTTGTTGTACATTATTAGACTATTCGTTATATTAAGTGTAAATTTGGATCATGCAGATGTTAGTGTTCATTGTGTTAAGTAAGTGTCATTTACGTGTAGTTAAGTAGTTTCGTCCCAATCAAACTCTTAGAATTATATCCCAAGCATATATATGTTGTGTATTATACGCATTGACTTTGATTTAGGGAAAAGACAGAAATATATTATTATATTAATTAATGTGAGATTGATGATAGTGTTAGATGATGTAATACCGCGTAATAATAAATGATCTTAACAACAATTTTAAAATATAAAAACAAAACAAAATAATGCCTACATTAATATCGTCCAAGTTATGACGTTAATCTATCTGTGTAGATTCTAACTTTAGAGGTAATCATTACTTCTCTAGCCTATGTCTTTAGTGACCAGCTGTGTCACTCGTGTCGGATAAGCTATCATAACTTTTTATATATTTAAATGTGAATATCTTTTAATAAAACTAAAATTAAACAGAATTAGGGTTTGGCCACCTCTGTCCTCTTCTATTTATATATACGTGTGTTGACTCTCTAAACTTCTTTCAATCCCAAATTGAATTTCTCTTCTAAGTAAAGTTTATCGAAGTGGAGGGTAGCAATTCTCAGTCGAGAAAGAGGAAAACAAGATCGGCTATGCTTACCAATCTTGATATCCTAGACTGTCCCATCTGCTTTGAGCCGTTCACAATTCCTACCGTCCAGGTTATTTCAAATCGTACATTTGTGTTTCTTTCATGTTCTATCTGATTTTCAGTTAACTTTCTGCTTCTTGTTTGGTTATTTAGTGGATCTTTTTGTGAAGTGCAGAATCATTTGTTAATCAGGTTTCTTTTCTCGAATATAGCTAGCTTCGATTATATAATTCCTTTGGTTTTGCATTCCAGTGTGACGATGGACATTTAAGTTGCTGTTCTTGCTCTGTCAAAGCGAAGTACAAGTGCCCTACTCCAGCTTGTGATTTACTCATTGGTCATAAACGATGCATCTTAGTGGAGAGACTTCTCGGAAGAGTCCTTGTTCCATGTTCAAATGCTGAGTTTGGTTGCCCAAACAGCTATAATTTTGAAAATTTGTCAAAGCATGAAAAAGAATGCGAATATTCAAAATGCTAATGTCCTAAACTTGGTTGCAACTACACTGGGTCAATCACAAGCATCTACTCTCACTTTGTTGAGAGTCATCTTAAAGATGCCAAGAATATTCACTTCTCTAAATATTCCTTAGCCGATGCTGATGTAAAATTTAGTGACAAGATTTTAGCTCTTTGGGAAAACAATAGCAAACTATTGTTTGTGGTTCAGTGTTTCAGGGAGCAGCAAGGTGTTTATGTTACTCTTAGACGTATCTCATCGTCACTTCCAGATGAAAAGAAGTACAAGTATCGTCTTAAATACTCTGAATGGACACATTGTTTATTATGAATCTCCAGAGGTGATAAGTTTTATTGACCCTAGGTCTGAAAGAGTCGAATACAGTTTCATGTTTGTCCCTAACAGGTTACTGCGTGGTGATATCTTGAAGTTTGAGCTTTGCATCATGAGGATGTAATTCAGTATGGTTTAGTTTGTGGTTAAGAAACATCAGTTTCGTATGTTGTGTTTTTTGTAGAGTTTCCTTCGTTGCATTGTGAAAAATCTTTTGTAATCTTTGAAAATTATCAATGCAGTTTTTTGAGTTATTACAGTTTCAACAGATCAAATTTGCAATGTGCAAGTCAACATCTTTACTACATTTTGTTAACAATTTTGGTATTGAGTATAAGTCTTATATCAGCAGTAAATTACATCTACATGTAAATCCCATCTTTATTTGGTATAGTCTTTACACATTTGAGGCCTAATAGAATAGTGCAAGTTAAATAAAAATAACTTCCATTATCTCTCCTCTCCTACCGGTCTTCACCACAATATACACTCACCAATCGCCAAAAACAAAATTGAATTCGGAGATTCTTACTTAAATCTATCTGTACCTCGATTTGAGCAAATGTTAGTGCTAATTATGTTAACTAAGAATCATTTACGTTAACTTGTTTCCTCTCTATCAAACTCTTCGAATTCTGTCTCTAATATTACTCTATATTTTATTCTAAAAGTTGAGGTCTCTATTTTTTACACTAAATTTAGAGCAACTTTTTAGAGTTTTTTATTTTTCAATTACTTACCTACGTATTTTTTATCTAATAAATTTTATCATATCAAACTATATTCCTAAAATGTATTTATTATATTATAGATATACATATTTGAACAATTATCTGTAAATTAAACAATAGAATAACAAAGATTCGGAGATAATATCCGACTTGCTTTTCCGTTCTTATATTCAAACTTGCCCAAAATCAAGTCGAGTATTTAAAAAAAAAACTAATTGTGCCGCTAAACAACATTATATATGATATGATTTATTTGACAAATTGTTGTGATAAGATATTGTAATTATTTTGAATGATAATAATAATAAGAGATTGATATAATAATAAATGATTTTTAGAACAATTTTAAAAATATAAAAATGAAACAAAACAATGCCTACGTTGAGTGGTACATGCTTGTTTAGAGCATCTCCAACCCACCTCTATTATAGAGTAAAACTCTATTTTAGAGTGGAATCTTCTCCAACCCAACTCTATTTTCCACTATAAAATAGAGTTTTTGCTTTTTCACTCTATAAATGAAGTAACCCTAATTTCCACTCTGAAATAGAGTAT